>JAUZST010028399.1:0-29901 GCA_034779995.1 Parotocinclus haroldoi | reverse complement strand
GGCACAGCTTAATTAAACAACACTGAATAAAGAAAACATTGATTTCTGGTTTGAAACCCAGGTGTTATGAGCTCTTCGATGGACTCGAATCAATAGTAATTTTAGTATTTACCGTTAATCCCCACCCAAACACAAAACTGTGGCCTAGAGAGGCGGGGTTAAATTAAGATGCTTTGTTCTCTTGATGTACGTTCTTCAAGTACGTTCAGAACTCAAAGTCCCATGATTCCGCGTGTCCTCCATAAAGTCGTTATCGCGCATGCGTTATTGGCAAGAAGTTCGGTCTGAAAACGTGAGCAGAGCGGCGTTTTATCTGCGCACAGACAGAGTTTAGAAGGTAAATGAAAGTGTTTATTGATTGCGTTTTGCTTTAGTTGATCAGTTTGAGGTTTTTACAAATACTATTGCCTCTCTGATTTAAATGGTTTGTGTTTAGACGGTGTTTCGGTGTACGTGTTGTTTGTTACATGGCATCTAACACACCAAGGCCTGGCTCGTTTTAACTTATTTTCATTCAAGGGCGAATAACTGTATAGTTTTAATAACCTACGTGATAAACATGTTTTACTTTGCAAGACTTGAATTATTTGCTGCATGCACGACGTTAAATACTGCTAGCTGAACTGAGCTCGCACTAGCAACAGCAAATCAACTTCAAAACATCAAGTATACGGGATTAAAACCTCCCGATTTTCCAATTTGTACGATCTGAGATTTGCAAAAGATTAAAACAGCTGGAAATCTTATCATTACGAGTTTCGCCGATATGTAAATGAATGAGTTAAATGCAAGCCTCGCGAGAACTGAGAAGTGCGCGTCGTTTTCAATATGGAAGAAGTCGCAGAGCGCACGTGTTAGTGGTGTGCCATGCTGCAAAATTAAAGTACAAAAAATAAAGAAACACAGGGCTAGTATCACCTATGCTCATACCCGCAGCGTTTTTGTTAAGGAGAGCAGTGTGTCATGATTTGAGGTGAATTTATCTGTATGGTAATTCTGAATTAATTTTCATGGCCATTCAATGGTTTGTGGCTTTTATTATTTTTTTTATTGTTTTTGCTTTCCGCTGTCAAAACCCAGGACATCAAAGTTTTGAATCAAGTAAACATTACTGTAGTGAACTGAATTTGCAGCCAGATTTTCTGCACTCAAGTCTCGTTTATATAAAGTCTTGCACCTAGCATTGCACAGTTGTTTTTGAGGACCCACATGTTTGGACAGGGCTGTCCAGTGTAGCTGAAATACACTGCTCACAAAATTAGGGGATCTATCACTATGAAGAACTGAGAGAGATGTGCTGTTTTATTTAAGAGTAAGAATAATATTGAGTTTTGCAGCTTGTTTTGTCATTAATACTTTTGAAAGTGCCTGACGAGAACTGAAATCAACAATGTTTCTTATATTTCTAAATCAAGTTGTTCCCAGACAAAAAAATATGAACAAACCATAATTTTACGAATAGCTATATAATGAGAAGTGAATAGAAACAGTTGTACCCACTTGTATTTAGCACTCGCACTTTAGACAAGCACAGCAAAAAAAAAAAACCAAAACAATGGTCTTCAGGTTTCCACTCTAAACCAGAAAGCAGTGAGCTTTTGACGGGTGAAATATAAGCACGTAGAACAGATTTACATTTACAGCTTTCAGACGCCCTACATTTACAGCATCCAGAGTGACTTACAACTTAGTTTTACAGTTCAAGCAATTGTGGATTAAGGGCCTTGCTTAATGACCCAAGTGTGGCAGCTTTTTTAGCAGAGGTGGGATTTGAACCGTGGACCATGAGGTTCAGAGTCCAGTCCCTTAAACGCTAGGCTACCGCAGTCCAGATGGGGACTCGTACTCATGTTGGAGGATACTTCACTACTCCGTTTATTTACTACAACTACCATAATAAACTTGTTCTTATAGCTTTTATGGCAACCAAAGCTTGGTGTCACTTTCAGAAATAAAAAGGATAAATAAAGTAAATTATCTTGATACTGTAGTCCTGTCTTATCTAGTTCAGCACAAATACAGCACAGCTCTGTTACTACGCAGTAAATCAATGTGCCTGTGACCAGTTTGAGGGCTTCTTAAAACAACACTACAAATGTTACTGGCTATTGTAGCAGGTGAGTGCTAGGGCAGTATGTTGTAAGGCTTAAAAATTACTACATGTAAAATTTTTCACCCTAGAAGATGATTCCTCTGCTCAAAAGTCAAATGTAAGGTTCTGGACTGTCTGCCATAAAGTCCATGGTCTGTATTCACCCCTCTGCCAAGCTGCCACTATTCGTTCTTAAGCAAGATCCTTAACCCACATTTGCTTGGATGTAAGACATTGTAAGTTGTTAATTCTTCATGAAAATATTATTTTTGTTCCTTTTAGAGCTTATTTGGAACTTTATAATGCATTGCTTTTGTCCCTGTGTATGAAATGTGCTGAACGTCTTGTAGGGACTAAATTGTCCCGTTTTAATATTTGATGTATCATTTTATTCCAGATGGCTGAAGAAATGTCTCCCCTAGAGAAGAAGGTGGTCGAACAGATCGAGGTAAGTCTGTCATGCAACCTTTTTTCCAGTCCAGTGTCATGAGATATGACAAGTTGCCCAGATCAATATGGAGGTGATGCTGTAGCCAGCGTGGTGTTTGTGCAGTAGTAGATGCGTTACGATATTAGTGGCCCAAACTCGTTAGCTAGAATGAATGTGGTTTCTTCATTCTGCCTAATCTGCAAATCAGCTTAGATCTCTGACCCACCCACTTCCTCTGTTGTTTTAATATTTAATTGAAAAAGATGGTCTCTTCATTAAATGTAGCAAACTTGCAGGATGTCTTTCATTTCCCTAAGCCAATAGGATTCTTTTGGAGTTAATATTTACTAATAGACAGATAATAAAAATGTGTAAGCAGTGCTGACCCTTGCTGCAGGTGCATCTTAATGAGATGGATGCAATTACACTTCTGAAATTTGTGCTTCCAGTGTGTTTGAAACCACCTTTTGAAAAGGTTTAAGCCTTCAGATTTAACACACACATTTTGTACCTACACTGGATACATTCCTCATGTTTAAGATGCATAAAATGATCTAGTGTAAACAATGTCTAAGGAATGTGCTGAATACATGATGCCCATGTACTCAATAGTTGTCTGTTTTGATTGTTACAGTATTATTTTGGAGACCATAATCTCCCCCGAGACCGCTTTCTAAAGGAGCAGATGCAACTGGATGATGGCTGGATTTCGCTGGAGACGATGCTTAAGTTTAACAGGTGATTAGAGGCGCGCATACAGTTTCACTATAGTGTTAGATCCCTTAAACTTCTCTGATTTATATTATTATAACATGGAATTGAAACTGAAGTTAATTGGACCGACAGTACCGAAATGTTCTATATTTCTGTGTAAATGTGACCTAAATCATCCTAAGTGTTATGAACCAAGTCATAGCACTGACCTCAGTCTGATTGAAAATAGGTGACATAAATTGAAAATTGGTGCTCTAAAGCAAAGTTGTCAAATGGTGAGCAACCCAGCTAAGTTAGTTTATATGTTATCACAATATTTGCTAAGTGGTGGAGCCAAATTTATGACAAATGGTGAATTCCCAGAAATGTTTGCACATGTTCTTTAACAACCCTTACAGTAAACATCATGCTAGGATGAATGTATTCTGTTATTAATGCATTATATCATTATTATTATTATTAATAATGACTCTGGGTCTTTAAATCCCTGGATATCTGATCTTCTTCCTTAGTTTTTGCTTGCTTAAAGGGAATATTAGTCATCTATGCTTTTAGCTGAAGAGTTGAATCTCAACAACCCAAAATATTAATACCCCCTCTCTTGGTGTTTTTTTTTTAAGGCATTTGCAAACACAGGAGTTTAAATATGCAAACCTTTTTAAATTGTTATTCAATATGCTTAATGTATTTTCCGCACTATAAGGCCGACCTAAGAGGCTTAAATTTTCCCAGACATCGGACATGTGCCTTACATGTGTACTGAGTTCCAAAATGTATAAAACTGTTGTTGTGGGACTTTGGTAATCGCTCGGCTTCATTAACTGTCTGTTTATTTCCGGTTGACAATGGGAAGTAATACGTACAGTGCATGAACCAATCAGAGAACATTACGTAATACGCAGAGTACTTGCCCCTACCGTATGCTGCCAGTATGCTACAAAACATCTGGCGATGACACTGACTCAGGCAATGATGAGAGGGAACGGGGTGCTTGATAAGGGGAGACGATTGATTCAAAAATAATGTGAGTGTTTTGTTAAATAGTAGAATAAAGTTAAAATAAAATCACCGTTTTGCTTCCTTTTACTTTTTGGGTAGATCGTATGTTTTAGCATGCGCCTTATAATACAGTGCACCTTATGTATGGGTTAAGTACAGAAATAGACCCCGTAATTGAGACTGCGCTTTATGTTGTGGAAAAACGGTAATTTGAATTGCAAGGATGTTCCGACCCATTTTGCACTCAGAGTTTGATTGCAGTTCTCTAAAAATTGCAATACGTGACACCTGTTTAGTCCTGTTTAGTTAGTAAACGCTTACTGTGGGTTGTGCTTGTAGACTGAAGAGCCTGACCACAGATTCAGCTGTGATTGTGAAGTCTCTGAAGAAATCGAACACAGGGCTGCTGGAGATCAGTGAGGATAAGACCAAAATCAGGCGGACTCCCAGCAAACCCCTGCCAGAGCATAATGAGGAGTACAAAGACGCCCTCAAACACAAATCTGTATACATGGTGAGAACAGATTGTGTTTTGTTTTTATGAGGCTGATTTTTGTTTCAAGCTATCGAATATCAGGTTGACGTACCATGGAGATCTCACTTTATTATGATGCCCAAATCCAGGCCCTGGCACAGTTTCCATGTCAGCAGTGAAGAAGCTAGCAGACCAAGTGATTTATTAGTGTGAACATTTTCATAATGTTTAATATCTGACACATGCTTTACACTGTATGCAGCACCTGATTATTTATGGTGAAATTGTGACAATAGAACCTTTGATGTAACTCACTCCTAAAATTTTAATTGCATCCAATTAACGGTTCTTTTGTCTCAATTTGTATACCAGAAAAGTAGTGTTTTCACTCTGTTATTTAAAGTTTGGTGAACTGCTATTGCATATTTTGTGTACAGTTTTAAATCTCTCTTGTAATTTATTTTATTTGTAGAGGTATAAAGTAAAAAAAGCACTATCCAAGAATGTATTGTTGACATTTCAGAGGAAAAAAGTCATTCATCTTTGTGAATCGAATCATTAGCAGTGCGTTTCATTACACCGCTGTAAATGTTCTGATATGACACAGAAAGGTTTTCCTTTGGACACGACACTGGACGACGTTAAAGAGTGGCTCGCTACAAAGGGAAACGTGGAAAACATTCACATGAGGAAAGGTCCACAGAAAACCTTCAAAGTAAGACTGCTACTTTCTTTTTGATTGACAGTCAGGATGTGTGTAAACAGCATGCCTGTAGCGAGCGTATGCATATGGTAATGTGTACTGTTAATGCTCTGTGCAGGGCTCCATCTTTGCGGTGCTGGAGACAGAAGAGGCAGCAAAAGCTTTTGTTGCACAAGATGATGTGAAACAGTACAAAGGCAATGATATGATCGTCATGTTGAAGTACGTTATCTAGTGCCCTTTGCAGGCTCAGTCCCTAGTACCAGTATGTCTGCTTTAAACAGATTGGGTGCACTGCATGCTGTACGGTATAGGTGTTCAATGATGAGTCTAATTCATTTATATAGGCTTTTCCAATGGTGCATTGACTCAGCAGCTTCACAATATATATATTACATTATTTGTTAAGGCCAATCCCAAACTGAGCAAGCCTAGGGTGACCGTGGAAAAGGAAAAACTCAATGTTGTAAGGGTAGAAACCTTGGGAGGACCAGGACTCAAAAAGGGACCAATCTTCCTTAGGTGGCTAGATATTAAATGTAATAATTAAGTGTGTAGTAACAGTACTACTAATTAAATACTGCTCACAGAAATAAGGGGATTTTTAAAAATGACCATGAAGATAATCCTACAAGAACTGCTGGACAATCTGATCCTGCCCATGCTCCATCACTGTCAGTGACGTAAAAAAAAATTCTGATGATCTTAATGATTGTTTTTTGAGTAGAATAGTGTAACTTTTAGCATTATTATTGAACCCAATACACAGTCGCTTTAGTTCTTTTGAGGATCTTGAGTTCTCAGCGGGAAAGTGCTTGGAGGCGTGTTGTTTTCTGAAAACCGGCTGGAGGGATTTACTACCCCCTGGTGTGGCCTGGGCATGGTGGAACTAGTTTCTGTTGATGAAAACCAGTAGAGTAATGCTGAAGTGGAGGAACATCTTGGTGTGTGGTGCTGGAACTAGTGCTGAAACGAGATCGGATTATATATTGTCTACAGTCATATTTTAATTGACTTACATTCTGAGCTGAGGAAATCAGTTATGTCCAAATACAGCTTAAGAATTCAAATATTTACTGCATAATTTACCTGGATAGGTCCTCGAACTGCGCGTGTGCCAGAACAGATTAAACCAGGGGACAAAATTCAGCTGCCACCAATCTACGTCGTTAGATGAGACTCGTTCATTCAGGTGTTGGTAATCACTGTCAGAAATCAGTTGCGATTGATAGCCAAACTACATCTTATACGTGTGCGTGCGTATATTTTGATATATTGTGGGGGGCGTGGGGGCTCAGTGGTTGCCCCTTAGCTCCAGTGTCCCCGGTTCAAACTTGTCTAACCCATATTACCTTAAGATACTTTTACATCGATACTTTTACATCGGTAAATTTGCTTCTCACAGTAAAAACAGATTATATACCATAAATAAAAAATCGATATGTGGCTGTTAAATGTTTATATTAAGTTAATTGGTGAGAAACACTGCTGTATCTTGGTTGTTTTGTTGATTCCACTAGACAGCATTATCTTATATAATATGTAGTAATTAATGTATTTAATATGGATTTATGATTGTCTAGAGCACACGTACTAATTTCACATGACATATCATGGATGTTAAGTGACACATAACTGTATTTTTGTTCTTTGCCTTTTTTTAACTTATTACATTTAGGGTTGTATGCCAGAAAATACAGAAAAAAGATCTGTACTGTTCTGTAGGCTACAGGGGTACCCATATAGTATTACCCTTTTTACATCTGAGCATTAACGGCATCTGGCAGCTTTATCACGATGCCAAGTTGACACATCTACAGTCTTAAAAGCTTGATCGGGAGTGTGGTTTTTTTTGGGAAGGATGGCAGCCAGGAAATACTTTTTCACAAAACAATGTGAGTTTTCCCATACCTTTGCCTTTTCACAAAGACTAGAATGATCAGTGGAACAGGAGTGACCAATTCAAGGTTCTAATCTGTTGGGTCCAGTCATCAAATTCAAATTTATTTGTATAGTGGTTTTTACAATAGAGCATTTTCTCAAAGCAGCTTACAATATTATGGTATCTTAAAAGGCCAATCCCAAATTGAGCAAGGCTAGGGTGACATTGTCAAAGAAAGAGGGTTATGTCGTCATAACAACAAATGTAATGGTGGCCTAAGACAAAATATTATAAGGAAGAACAGACATTTTGTGCAATATTGATAATTATATAAGTGTGATTAATTACAACCCAAACCTAATCTTGATAACATTGAATGTTTTTGGTAATGTAGGGAGGACTACTTTGCGAAAAAGTTTGAGGAGAGGAAGCAGGGTCGTGCAGAAGCTAAAGCCAAAGCAAGGAGGTAAGAACTATCTGATTACCACACCCTAGTATCAATTTTACATTTTTATTTGGACTGATGAGTGGATTTTTGTATTTCAGTGAAAAAGAGGAAAAAAAGAAACAAGCAGAAGAGGAAGAGATGGTGAGCTTTTGCTCTATGTATTTACCTTTATTACCAGCAACCATGCCATGTTCAAAGTCACTCTTCTTTTTTTTTTTTACCCATTCTGATATTCAATTTGAACTTCATCTGTCTACATCCTTAAATGCATTTACCTGCCGCTATATGATATCTGCAATAACAAGCAGCTGAACAGGTGTACCTGATGAAGTGGCTGGTGATTATATTTACTGGTAAATTATGTAAATGTATTCACACAGAGATGTGTGTTTACAGAAATCCCTGGATGAGCAGAGAGGATGTGTGCTGAAGTTCTCTGGTGAGCTGGATCAGGTTTCTCGAGAGGATTTCCACACCATCTTTGCAGAGCATGCCCAAATCAAATGGATCGACTTCACCAGAGGAGCTAAAGAGGTGAAATTGCAGTGTATAAAGGCAATGTTAGTTTATATCCATTGTAGATCAAACTCTCTAATTTAAAAATCAAGTTTTCCCCCCTTCTCTCTTGTGCAAGTCAGTTTCTGTTAGAGCTGCAGAATCGAGCAGACATAAGCAAAATAAAATACATAAGCTGCCTGTAATCGCCGCTCATGGAACCTATTAATACTAAAATGGTTATTGTTACCTAAACAACACAAAGTTCAGTTGTAAATCTTTTAGGTTTTCCACTACATAATTCCAGTAAGCATGCATTTATTCTGTCCTCTTCACTTTACCTTACTGCAGGGCACCATCTTGTTCCGCTCTGATGCCAAGTCAGCTCTTCAGAAGGCTCTGGAAGCAGCAGGTGGCTCCGAGCTCAAGATTAAAGATAAAGAGGTTCAGTGGGAGGTGCTGGAGGGAGATGCTGAGCTGGACACGCTGAAGAAGATCATCGAGAGTCAGCAGGAGTCACTCAACAAGCGCAAAGGAGGAAAAGGTCGGTCATATGCAATCCACTCACTGTTTAGGATGCAGCTTGAGCTGTGTAAACTTTTTTTTTTTTTTTTGAAAACAAAGCATGGGACTACAAACATGGAATGTTCTTGTTTTATGATGAAATTATATAATTCAGCTCATTGTCACAACATAAACTGTTTCTGTGCCATTCTAAATGGGGGGGGGGTACAATTGTTGAAAGATTAAACATATATTTGCAATTAATGAAATGTGATCTTATTAATTTATAAGGTATTAAAATTTTTTAATCATGTTTTTATCATGTAAAATAAACAGCTCACATGTGGCGATATTTCAGCAGTGTGAACAGTGTATTTGCAGGGTTAAATGTAAACCTTTAAAATTACCCTATTAGTAAAAACTAACCTATTAGTAGTTTGATCCTTTTGTGTCCAGTTACCAGCTAAATGTCCTAATCAGATTTTATACAGAAGGGCTTGCATTTCTCTCATATTGGTCCTCATATTAGCTTCTGTATGCATTTTATCTGTTCCTTTTTATAACAATGTGTCCAAATTGAGTGTTGTGCTATTCCTTCAAAAAGAATCCTTAAGGGAATTTCTAAATATTGATAAAATGGCAAAGAAAGCAGTTGAAGTCCGTGTTTACACACAGCATGCAGAGGGCATGAAAAATCAAAAGCCCCCTAGATAAATAGGCAGCAAGGGTATTTACTTGGTATTGAGACAGAGCAGATGAATACTCTGTAAAAGCAGTGGTTCACTCTGATCAAAATCTCCTATCTTTCAATTGTTCAATATACAATCCATTTGCATTACGTTAAAAAGAAGGCGCGTATTCGAGCTCACACTGTAGGACCCTGTAATAGGGCTAAATAATTAAAAGAAATAATTTGGCCAGCTATTCCGGCAATTTGCCTCAAATAGTAGTGAATGCTCCTGGACTGCAAGACCAATACAGTCAAATCCGGTTAATGGGACCAGCCGCTTATCCTAAAGTACGGAAACAAATCCTATTATATACGTCTAATTTTATTTGCTTATTTGGACGAAAATTCCATTTAATCAAACCAAAGAACATGAGAGCGAATAAGAAAAAGAAGCCACAAGTCGCCACATGGAGCGGATGCCAAGCGGTTCAGCGAGAAATGGGAGGATTTTTGGGCTCCCAGGGAAAATATATGCTTTTAATCAAAGGTCAGGAAATCTGAAAATTTGTGACAAGAGCAAAACCAGCGGGAGGTAAAAATGAAGTCCCATTGCTGCATTAGATGTTTGTGGTGATTTTTGTTAAAGTGCAGTCAAGTGCGCCAGATCACACTGGATAAGTTCTTCAAACGTTGACTGGAATTTAGTAAGAACTTGTTTTTTACAGTATTATGCTTCGCATGCCGAGTATCTATACGTTGCTCATTGAAAAAAAAATTTGCAACCAGGTTTTCGAAACGATCTACAACACAAAGTTCATAAGCAACAGTAGTTCTTGTTTGTACGTTCGCTATACATGTATATCGTACAATAAAGGTTTAATAAACATTTAATTATAGCAGAAATTATAGCACGTCCCGTCTGGTAATATAGGGTATGTTCGATTTGCTCATTTACCGTAAAGTCCGTTTATGGTTCTCTAGCACAGAAAGTTCAGATATATCCGGCCTTCTGGAGCCAGAGGTTCTGGCTGCACTTTGAGCCTCACTCTCCAAATATGTTACCTTGCCAGAGGCTCCTGGGTCTCGGCAACCATTGGATGAGGTTTAGGCCTTTGTGTGATGCACTACACAGACCAGTGGTCGGCCAACATTAACCGTGGAATAACTTCAGTGGTAGTTATGATTTATTTTTAGTTTTTTTTTTTTCTTCAAATAAACATATGAAGGTTTGGTAGCTTAGTTAAAACAAATGGGAAACAATGAAAGCCATGAAAAGTGGTGAGTCGCATTCAACAGTTATATTTAGGTTTGGTTTGTAGTCTAAGCAGTGGCTAAATTCATTTTCTGTTACTCATCTGAGTGATCCAAAATTCAGTAACAACAGTTGACTATGAATATTGTCAGTATTGTGATTAAAGCACTTTGTCTGTATCTTGTAGTGACTTTGGGTTCTACCGGGTTGAGAACAGCTCAGAGTGTGTTGAAGAGCCGGACCTGAAGGGTCACACACTTGAGTTTTGCCTGCATGGCCACAAAGAACAGCTTCAAACCAGCGGGTACTGACTTTAATATCAGTAATTCCACATTGTTTATTATTGGAGAACATCCTTGGTTTCAGGACGGCACGGTGGCGCCATGGTTAGTGCTGTTGCCCCACGGTTCGATTACACTATGTAACAATTAAAAAAATTTGTTCCCAGTTGTTAAGTGTTTTTTCGTAATTGTTTGTGCCTTAAATGAATAGAAAAAAAGTTCTAATTTCCTATAAACAAGCTTCTGGAATTGTGAGAACTATCAAGAAGTTTTTAGAACTGTCCAGAATTATCAAGAACTTTCTGGGACTGTACAGAATTGTACATAGCTGCATAAATACAGTTATATAGGGCCACTATAACCCTTCCTGAGAGACAGGATCTACTTGATTTGGGATTGCATATTAAGTGGGCAACGGTCATCACAGACAAAGGGGAATTGACCTAGACAGACAGGTGTGAATTCAATATTTATTCAAATTCTGATAACGACAGTATTCACACTTCATCCCACACCAACTACAGGAGGAGCTTAGGAAGGACCACTACTTTCAAATGTATGTATTGTGTGTTATTCTGGTACCAGGTGATCAGTTTTGCTCCGCTGAATCCTCAGTACACTCTTGTACTTTGATACTGCATGGAATTAAGATTGACCATTTTTTTAATCAAGTTTGGAGATGCGTCCTTTTTCCTTGCAGTACACAGCAACTCAGTCAATTTAGATGGCATCAAGAGGTTGCATACCTCCAGTTGCATCAATCTATCTATCGCCCCAGTACCACACTGCCCTGAACTTCCTGTACCAACTCCACCAGACTGAGCTCATCCACCTTCAGGAGAAAGCAGCAGGTCAGACACTGAGGAAGACATTGAAGATACCGATTTCTCTTCATATGCAGCTGAGGAGCCTCAGTTCAACGCTGAGCCTCTGACATCAAGGTGTGGAACTTATTAGATGAAAACGTCCAAGTCACAGATCAGAGGAAGCGTTTTTTTCTAGCTCCTTCAGTCATCAAGATGGACTGTGCTTCTGCAACAATGTGACCCTTCTATTTGAGGCTATAGGTATCACCTGTAACCCGAAGGAGTGGTGCCTTTTCATAGACAATTCATGCAAGAGCCTCAAAACCGTGCAAGATGGTTTTACAAAGTATCCTTGCTTTATTTGCCTTTGGGACAGCTGGGATACTGAAGCGCACTACCACAGGCGGGACTGGTCTCAGCGGACAGAGTTCTATGTGGGGAAGAACAACGTAAAGTGGGAGCCACTGGTGGACCCACGCAAGGTGCTGATGCCACCACTACACATTCAAGTTGGCGCTCATCAAAGTTTATCTGGGCTCTAGATAAGGGGTCGAGAGTTTTCAATTACCTCCAATTACCTCAATTACCTTTGCCCTAAGCTGTCCAAAGCAAAGATCAAAGCTGGTGTCTTCGTCGGACCACAAATCAAGAAGATCATAGAGTGCAATGAATTTCCAGAGAAGCTGAATAGGAAGGAGAGAGCAGCTTGGAACAGTTTAGTCGCAGTGGTTCACAGCTTCATAAAGATCATAAAGATGAAAACTATGCACAACTGGTTCAGACTCTGATAAAGAACTATATTGCAATGGGCTGCACGATGTCACTCAAAATCCGTATCCTTGATGCTCATCTTGATAAGTTCAAAAACAACATGGGAGCTTATTCAGAGGAGCAAGGTGAGCGCTTTCACCAGGACATTATGAACTTTGAACGCCGTTACCAAGGACAATATAACGAGAACATGATGGGTGACTATATTTGGGGATTGATTCGTGAAACTGATTTGCAGTATAGTCATAAATAGACATAAATAGACAAACAGTTTTTGGCAATCTGTGTGAATTTGCAATGCAAATAGTGTTCTAAGTCTGACTGTATGAATGAGAAGATGCAAAATCAACTGTTTCTATGGTGAAAATGCATAACTTTTGTTGCCGTGGTCACAGAACTTTATGATGAATGTAAGCAATGTTGCATTTGTTTTAGACATAAGCAATTGGAATATAACACTAAAAGGCTGGGGACAAAACTTGTGTTACGTTGTGTAATGTTTAAAAACATGTATCTCAAGGAAAGATTGGAAGGGCTTTGTATATTTCTCCCTCTACAGTGCATAATACCTTATTTTAAACAATTAAACATTTCAAGGAATCTTAAGGAATTTTGGTGCATAAAGGTTAAGGAAGAAAACTTAAAATGACGATCCGTAATCTTCCATCTCTAAGACGACACTGCATTAAGAACCGCTATTCAACAACAGCTGATGGAAACACATGGGCAAGGGATTACATTGGCAAATCTTTATCAAGCTCTACAACACAGAGTTACAAAGTCATATGTTAACCATGTCTAGAAGTGGAGTCAACTTCTTTGGGCTCTGAGGCATTTAGGATGAACCATCATACAGTGGAAACGTGTCTTGCAGACCTTTTTCATTTTTAAATGGATGCCCAACCAAAGACAAAAAGCCAGAGTCCAAAAGTCAGAGTCTGGCATGGTATGGGGCTGTGTCAGTGCCATGGAAAATGTAATTCACACTTCTGTGATGGCAGCATTAAGGCAGAATATTTTAGATATCAAGATATCATTTGTCCATGCATTCTTCAACAAAGACAATGCAAATGACAGTCTGCATACATGAAATATGTGAAAAGAGGGTACATGTACTTGACTGACCCGCCTGCAATCCTTACTATAGACTTTAAAAAATGTGATATCAATAACACCATACTGTTGCATATATCACTTGGTATCCTCTGTGCCTAAAAGTCTTTTAAGGGTGGTGTGAAGCATTGTACTATTACAAAGTGGTACATGCTACTCTCCCAATTTTTTAACAGCCCTGAAATGCAGAATTGGATGTTTATTAATAAACGAAATGAAGTAAAAAAAAAAAAAATATATATATATCTCCAGGTTACACTGTCTGCAATCAAATAAAATTTGAGGCATATGTAGGGGACACTTCTTAATTTTTAATTTGCCTTTTCCATACTGTCCCAACATTTTCTGATTGTGGTTATGATATTGTGGTTTGCTATGTTGTTGTTTTCATAATGGTTTGTAATATATAATATTTTACAGATTTTCTGTTAGAGATATTGTGGCTAGTCTGTCTCCATGTGTCCATTCAAAAGTTTATGATTCCATTCATACTTATAATGGAGTTAATGTGCCATTGTTGTAATGAGAACAAACAAGTTGTGTTTTTGTAATAATCTTTGTCTTCTTGGAGTCTGTGAGACTGTTCCCCAGGTCTGTATTGTTCTCTCTTTTATAAATGAACCCACATCTTCTAGGTGATAAACTGGAACACACCACTTAAATATACAATGGTAGACCGGCAAAATCCACTGATAGCACTCTCAAACAGGATGTCCTTACAAAGTGGAAGTGCGATTGTCTGGTTACATCAGGAATATAACAAATGTATGAATGACACATGCTTCACAAAACAAGTCATGCTAGGATGTAAACGTACAAATCAGTGGCATTCGGATGGTCAAATAATCCAGTCCTTCATCGTGGGGACCCTAATTTAAGTTTTGGCAGTGGGAGTCAAATGTCAGGGATGTCATCACACATCCTAAATATCTATATATTTAAAATAGCACTGACAGCTCCAATTTAGCTATCACTTGCAACATCCTTTACACTTTGGTTATGCACCATTCACTCATTAAATTACAGACGATTTTCCACACTTTATTATAAAATAAGCTTTTGTTAATGATTTTGGCCAACTGCAGATTAATCTCAGCTATGATACAGTATAGACTATATTAAACTCATAGCCCCATAATAAATCAGGGAGCACCTGTAAAATACAATCAAATTGGTTATATAATTATATAACTATATATTTCATATTTTAATATCATTTTATACGGTAAGGATTTTCAGGGGATCTGGAATACATTAATAAATTGACATTATTCCTTATTTGTTTTCACAATACCCTACTAAATGGTAAGTACTTTACCAGCTATCAGTAACTGTTTTATACAACTATATTTTGGGTTTGTATTGTAATATTGTCTATGTAGCATTTTCACAGTGAGCTCCATTAACTGGATCATCCCCATACCTGCCAGCATGGTGGTGATGCCTAGCACAAAACACATGAACAGACCTGCAGGAGGATTATTTATTTACGGCATTCAGGCTTTTGTGCAGTTACTGTTCTTCCTGTGTTTTTCCCTGTCTTTTCGAGTCCCAATCTGTCTCCATTTTGTGCCAGTAGACAGGGGCTGTTGGTTAATTTCCTATCTGCTCTTTAAGCAAATCAAACTAGATAATCTCACACGGAGTAAATACTGTAGTTTGGTTACAAGTTCAGCTTACATTTGACCAGTTTGTTATTTATTTCTGTGTCAGTGTGCTAAGGCTGTTAGAAAGCATGGTGTTCTTACTTATTTATTTCTGGCAACCGTATTTCCAAATTCAAACATTAATGCATTTTTCAAATGAGTCCTTTCTGTTTTACAAAATCAAGTCAGTGTTTGAATATTATAAATAGGCTATTCCATTGTTTTCCTCTCATCAGATGCACTACCATATAATTTTTCCAGAGCTCAATCCTCAAATGTTTATAGCACGGACATAATTCTTAACATTATATCAAACGTTATATTTACCAAGTCTTTTAAGTCTTTTAAAATAAATGCTGCAATCAGCATAGGTCTCTGTCAGGACTGTGTTTACGCTCTTTTTGCACATAAATAATATTTGATTGCTTAATTTAAAAAATATATTACCAAATATTTAGTTTCATTTATTTATCTTATTTAGGACTGTAAGAATGCATAATACAATTTCATCACTTTCATAACTTAATTTAATAAATTCCTCAGTTGTCACGCAATTTGGATGATTTGTTCCCTTGCATTCCTGCAGAGGTCAGGTACAACAAGAGCCAGGCCTAAAGTGTAACAATACTGAATCAGCAAACAACCTACAAGCTGCTATCCTGCAGCCAATGAAGACCTTACTGCCAATTCCTGGTAAAAGCCCTTGTTTTCATCATGTTTTTCTCAGATACTCAATTAGATGATTACATAAGAACTATCATGGGACAGAATGCTGGAAAGAAAAAGAGAGAGAGAATAAGGAAGATATGGAAAAAGAGGACTGAACACTGAGTGAGAGTGCCGAGTGAGTGGGTGTGTGTGTGTGTGTGTGTGTGTGAGAGAGAGAGAGAGGTAATGATGAGTGAGAGTGTGATGTGAGAATTATAGAAGTATGAAGAGATATGGAATGAGCAATAGCAATGCACAAGGTCCCAGACGAGAGGGAGGAGGCAAGTTCCCATGCCCCAGGGGTCTCTGGGGAGGAGAAGTGGCAGATGTGACGTCTGGGTCATCCTGGTAGTTTGTGGGGCCAAGAAGTAAAACACTCTAATCCAGCACCACCCATGATCAAAAAAGTACATGCAATAGTATACAGTATATACAAATTTTCAAATAAGCTTGAATAATGAACTACTAGCATAAAAAGGTACTAAAAATATTGGATCTATGTGCAGCAGCACAATGCTGGAAATAAAGTGAATAAATATTTTAACTGCTGAATTCAAGATTAAAAGCTCAGGCTAAATACAGTTTCCTTGTGATAACAAATCAGTTTTGTTAAGTGAAAACCCATGTCTGGTGGGAAATACTAGTAAAAAGATTCAGCACTAAACACACATTTGTGATAAATTTTGACAAAACTGTCAACTGTCAAATCCCAGATGTTTTTCCATTGTGTTGTTTTAGAGATAGGATATGCTCCTGGCAATGTTTTAGCATGTCAATGCAACAACATGAACTTATTAGAGTCATGAGAATGACCTTAGGACAAAAAACTGCCAGTCATGAGGATTATTTATTTGAACCCAATTGTAAGCTAAATGTAACATACTAGAAACACTTGCTGAAGCAAAATAACAGTGTTAGAGAGAAGAATGAGGAAGGAGAAAGCGACAGAGAGAGATCACCAGAAAGTACGTTTTCCAAGGTGTTGTCAGCATGTGGGGACTCTGAGCAGAAGGTCTTTATCTCCTAATGCTATGTATTATAGAGTCCTTGGAAAAGCCCTGTAGCTTTAAGGGTGGGTGAAAAAAATCTGCATGGAACTCTGCTTTAAATGGATTAAACCCCTGAGCAGTCGCATGTCTATGAGCACAAATGTCACCATTGAGTTTAACATGTTACCCTGGAATCAGCTCAGAATGTGTGTTTTCCGTTAATGTGTGTATTAATAGAGTGGATGCTAATACAGGACAATTTGAATGACTAAACTTGAATGATTGAATCCTAAACATATTAATGATTTAGATTTGTAGTTCTGTACAGACAACTGTTTTTACATTTCCCTGTTCCATAGTAGGAATGGAAAACTCGTTAGCATACATAATACACTGCTCACAAAAATGTGAGAATATTTCATTATTTTTGAGAAGTATAGATGCAGAAGCGTAGTTGTTTCATTCTATTAATGGTTTAAGACAATAACAGTATAAACCTAAACCACCTAAACCAACCAAAATGTATTACCAAAGCTGCTCTTATTTAGTTTAGCCAAAGTTTCATCAGTGTAGAAATTCTATTAACTTTCCATTATTTCAGTTAGTTATCGCTACTGTAGTGTAGTCTCTCTGTGAAAACACCTAACCACATGTTCTGTTTTGTGGGAAATGTGTATCTTTACCATAAATTAAATATGAATTATGCAGAGGTAAATTTAGAAAGTTCTTTGTTTATATTTTGAATCATGAAATTCATCCATGAAAAGTCAAAAAACCTGCTGCAACAAATGGTGTAAGATATTTATAGAATAAAATGATAAGATAATCAAATCCATTCCTTTCTAAATAAAATGAAGGACGTAGAAAATATTGTTCATGGTAATTTTCTTTGCATTCCACATCTATTTGTTATGTTTTATGAGGTAAATTTATTATCCAGGAATTACCATTTTAGGATTTATGGTTTTAAAGCCTCTGACTATCAGTGGGCAACCATTGACAATCTGCTAAATATTTTGTTAACATAAAAAAAATATCTTCTATAACACAGCTGCATCAAGCAGAAGCATCAGCAAGCCTTACTCTGTGCTACCTAAAGCTGACCTGAATACCACCAGAGACAAAAGGGTGCTATATAATATCGTTGAACATTTGATCCTAGAATTTCAGAGACAAAGATGTCTCTAGTCTCTTTTCAGTTTACCTATGATATTGGGTTTCCTTAATGCACCCTGTTAGAGGCTTTTAGATCAAGCAGTTTTCATGCTGTAGTATAGGTGAATCTGCTAAAAGTGTAAATACTCAAATTTTCTTCGCAAAGGATGATTATAGATAGTTTGAGAGAATTTGGAAACATGATCAGTGGGTCCTGGCATAGAAACATTAGTTTTAACATTAACAGGTTTATTAGAGTTAAATCTTTATTACCAGAGCTGCAGCACTGCACTGTACCAAGTAACGGGAAGAACTGGAACCCCATCCAAAACCCTGTGAATTCTGGGACCTATAAGTAGGGCATAAATAAGAAAATAAATAGTTATAGAACTCTGTTAGAGTACAATGGAAATCACACAAAAAGATTTCAAATGCACATTTAATTTGTTAATGATTATAATGTATTTCAGGAATAAAATAATTCTGGAATACTTTTTGGTCAGTGGCATTTTTTATTACTTCATGCAGAACTTTTTTGTGATTGTGAATTTCAGTAAAAGACACTTTTGGCTACAGAGCAAATGACCTAACAGAAATTACAAGACTGTGGAAACACAGAGCAAAAGACAATGCATACAGTCATATACAGTCTTCAGCATTATTTACTCTAGTCAAATGAAATCGAAGAGAATTTAATAGAATTTGCCTTTTATTTACTATGGCCTTTATTTAATGGCAGCAGGGCAAAAAGTTGATGAATTGGCTTGTTGGAAACAGAAACCTATGCAACCCATTCTACACGCTAGCAGAGCTCAGTAATTAGAAGGTGTATAATATATGTATGTTGTTCGATTCAGTGATGTTACTTTGGAAATTGCCTTGTTTGTACATAACACTTTGAATACATTAAATTACAGAGTGCAAAACAATCTATTTCACTTTACACACTGATTCCATGCAAACAATGTTCACATACAAAGTTATTTATTAATAAATAAATATCATAGCTGGGAGGCAAATGCGAGAATGTTTAATTCCAGAAACTAAAAACATTCCCTTTTGAACTAAGCACATAAAAGGATGTAATGATCAGTTCACTCAAATGCTGAGGAGCCAGGCTATGTAGAACTTTATATAATAAATACATAATACAGAATCTGCAGGTAACAGGTAACTGACGAGACAAGACAAGACTAGTTTGATCACATTTTTTGTTCTAGATAGCACTTGAGTGGCTAAACACCAAACATCCAGTCTTGAAGTTATAACATGAACCAATATCAAAAATTTAGAAATAAGGTTTAGCAATATTATGTAGCTGGATAAAAGCTGTTTTTTAACAGATCGAGGTTCAGCATGGATTTAGACAGCTTGTTTCAAACAACCTTGGGTTCAACTAAAAAATACTAAAGATTTAATGGAGTTAAGAAGAAAAACCTGAAGGTAGTTGATGGTAAGGCTGTCATTTGGTTTGACTGATGGATACAATACAGCTGCGTATCATCCACACAGTAGTGGAAGTTAATAGCATGATTTCAAATAAATAATTTTGGTTCTAGTGGCAGCATGCAGGATGGAAATAATAATGCGCCATAGTGGGCCCAGCACTGACTCCTATGGAACACCGTACTTCACTTTTTACCATGTCACATTAATACAGTCATTTTGCCATTGTTCATTTTTGATGTAGCCTAGACTTGGTGTTGCACCTGTTAACGGCAGATATTGCTAAAACTACAAAATTCTCATTCAGCCATTTAGTGTATATCACATGAATACTATGGGTCAATTACAAACTAGTACTTTTTGTGTAAATGAAAGTTTAATTTAATAGAAAGCTAGAAACACCTATGTATAGTAGTTCTTCACTTTGTTTTTGTAGTAGTGGTTGGCCTTCCTTATACTATCTTCATGCAGCACAGGATCTGGAGGTCTCAAAGTAATGTCAATAAAGGAACACTTCTCTCTTATTCAAAAGGCACATAGTTCTTTGACCTCTCGCTATTATAAACCCATGAAAGTAACAAACGAGAACTACTCAAAGCAAACAGAAAAAAACAAGACCAAATAGAGCCCAGAACCAACCATAAAACAATCACCATTACCAGATGGTACATTATGTTTTTTAGGATAGTGTTCATGTGTAACTCATCTATCTTTTCTATTTCAATAATCACCCCTTTGCTCTCATCGTGGTCTTTAATGGTTAAAGCAACAAAGCCAAACCACACTCACTGACAATAACGGCAGCCAAAGTAGCCATGCCCACCTTTATTAGAACCCACCCTGCACATCCATTCTACTCTCTAGCACATAGGGCAATGGCTTATTGTAAGCATGTAGCTTCAGGCTCTAACATGTGCCAGAGACTTAGTGCTGTGTGTGGTTTTGGTACGGAGAAGCTGCTAGTGCTGATTGCGGTTAAACTCCCCCATCTACTCCACACAAAACACTGGGAGAGCCTGATCTGCACCTGCTCCTCTCTTTACTCAAGACAAACATTTGCAGTGAGGGATACAAGATTTGGTGGAAGTCTGAGACGGAAGAAGGACAACCAATAACAGCACAATCAAAGCTAAGGGTACTTTCCCCCAACATGACACACCTGGATGGAATGTGCTAATTCTAGTTCCCAGTTAAAGCCAGGCTGCACTTTTATCTCTGATCTTGGGCTATAGGTGATACCAGTAAATATGATTACTTTGGAGTTACTGTAATTTCAAAATGACTTAAATATACAAGAAGACTTATTTACATGTAAGTCATATAGTATATGCCCTTATCTAGAAAGACTTAGAACTGATTACCATCAGTACCAACACTTTACCATTCAAGCTAATTTTGTGTTTACCTAAAGTGTCACTGCTAGGATTTGAACCCAGATAGTTCGGATTAATTGATATGTACCTTAACCACCATGCACCACCTCAGTTCCACATAGCTTTTACATATTTTTGTGTGATCTGAGTATTGTTTTAAAAACAATTTGAGATAGACACCAAATTTCTAAGGACCAAACAGTTCCCTTGGCCATAATTGATTAAATAAATTATCTTGTGATTATAATACACATATATTACAACATAGTGGCATAGTGGTTAGTGCTGTCACCTCACAGCCCCAGACAGCCCTTTTCAATTCCTAGTCCGGACTCCACCTACATGTTCTACCCATTTCCATTCAAGGTTTCTATTTTTCTGGTTACTGCACTTTCATCCCGCATTCCAAATATGTGTGTCTGTAACGTGTCCCATTGTGAGTTAGTTAGTGAATGTGTGTATGCTTTGTGATAGATTGGTGCCGTGTTAAGTTTTAGTACCACCTTTGTACCCTGTGCTAACAGTTAAGTCCTGGTTCGCTCTGAATTGAATTAAAAATAATATAAAAATGATGAATGATGACAAATTCCATCCTGCATTGATCTTAGCCAAACACTTTTTAATCAATATAAAGTTCATGACACTTAACAATAGATACAGATTCTAATATTACACTTGTTGACCAAAAATAATAACTGTATATGCGTTTAAAAAAGTAATATGTATCTCATCAATTATCATATAATATATATACATTATCTCAAAAAAGTGAGTACAGCCCTAAGTAAAAATGACCAGACTTGTTAGGGGTGTACTCACTTTTGTTGCCAGTGGTTTAGCAGATTAGTCATATAAGCTGTAGACTACATTGCATTGTATCAAAGTATCATATCTTCAGTGTTGTCCCGTGAACCTATATAATAAAACAAGAATGTGAGGGGTGTACTTACTTTTGTGAGATACTATGTGATATATGTACAGTATGTGATTACAATTTTAGGACCCTCTTGGGCCACCTCTAGCCTGGATACATGAGATATGGTGGGGCATGGAGGCACAGGTTCTGTATGGTTTGCCCACAGATGTTGCAGCTGGGACTGTAGAACCTCATCCATCACACCTGCAGTTGGGCCAGTGTGTCACTCCACAGCAAAGACAAATTTGCGGCACTCACCATAAGGTGAGCCTGAATTTCAGATCCCAGACAGAACCTGAGTTAATCACTATAGATAATACTGTTAACAGTCTGAAGCAGTTCAGGTTTCTCATTCATGACACTATTTAAACAAAAGCATCAGTGAGTGGCTGACTGGGCAGACACAGGAATGTGTAGTGAAGGTGCCACCTATGTTTGGATGGTAGACAACAAAACTGTGGGAGCTGCTTGTGCTTGTCAGTGGATTAATTGTTACTGTCTACTGGTCTATCTGGGCCGTCCAGATCCCTTAGTGTGTTTGCCATGTGTGTGTGTGTGTGTGTGTGTGTGTGTGTGTGTGTGTGTCCCGATAGAACCAGTGCTCCTAAAACCTCTTAACAGCCAGGTCAGAATGGTCTAGATTCTAGAATTCTTCTCTCAGTCCAATGATGTGCTTAAAGTTTTTCAACTGGGCAAAATGTCTTTGACTGCATCATAAAGGCATGTCTAACAGCCAACAATCTTTTGCCATGTGGTATACTACCCAAAAGTGGCCTCTAAGAGATTTTTATCAGGCAGCGGGGGAAATATTTTACGACCTTTTGTGGCAAAATCCAGTGTTTAATTATACCACACCTGTAATCATTTACATATCTGCCTGAGACAGAACTGCACACCGAGTTTTGCAGCAATCTGCCATTTCTATCTGAGTGTTGTTTTATTATCAGTGAGTAAACATCACAACTGAGATGAAGGATTCTAAGATAAACTCACCTTTGCATAAAAAAGTGAACATGTTTAGCACAGTTTCTGAGACACACACCAGGTGCATATCTCATCATGTCAGAACATGAATCAACCTGACTGACTTCTGTTCCTGGTTACGCATGCTGTCATTTCATTGGTAATGATTTTCATTCCTACTCAGTGTGTACTTAGTGCATATATAGCATATACGATTTAAGTTTAAAGAAAATAGTAACAATCTCATCAGGAAAAGCAGATGGAAAATTAGACTATACATCAGTAATAATATGGACTGCATATTTCAACTATATTAAATGTGTGTGTTTAACAGTGTTAATTGTGAGGAGCATACTGAGGTGATGAATTTGGTAATATGGTCATTTCAGTAGGTCAGGGTTATTCAGAGTGGAGGAGCACTTACAAATATGATGAGATGATAAGATGATGATTTTCTGATGTTGTTTCCCATATCCTGGTTGATTTGTGTTGAAGTTATAGGGTTTTTTGAACTGCTTTGACATCAGCTACATCCTGTTGTCACTACACGGCTCTCACTCATACTACACTCACACACACACACTCACATAGTGATTACTAAAACAAACGAACAAACAAATAATAAAAGAATAATAATAATAAAAACAATAACAGCAAAACGTGTTCTCTGTGGAGACCGGCAAATTGTCCCTACAAGTAAAAAATATCATCACATCATTTGTTGTCATCATTCTATCATTGTGGGGACTTTCTACTGACATGTTGTTCCTAAATAATTCTACACATGCACATAACCTTATCCTATATAAAGCTATATCACTTTATTGACTAGTAAGAACCAATGTAAGGCTCACAACAAATTATGTAAGGGCCAATTATGTGGAATATTAATTGACTTGCATTGCAATCTCTTAAATATCGCCCCGTCAACAGATCTGTTCTACAGATAACTGCTTACTCAGTGCAGCAAAATAAGATTAATTACAAACACTGCTTACAAAAATAATTCATATTTCAAAATTATTAAGAAGAGGATCCCACAAGAACTGCTGGACAATCAGATCCTGTCCATGGCCCATCACTGCCAGTGTGTTTTGGCACTCTTAGGTGATCATACATCCTATTGTTAATGTGGGGGCACTCTCGTCCAGTTTAACATCTTCTGTTCAACATAAAAATGTCACTTGCTACTCAATAACGGTAATTGAGTTTGCATCTCATTTGTGTAATCAATCTTTGACTAATAACATTAATAACATAAAAACAAATGCTTCTTTTTAATGGCTTAATATTCATTTTGAAATATCCCGTAATTTGTGTAAGCAGTGAATTTATACTTAGAAACCTTCAGCAAAAAATATTTCTTTTTTAATGGTCAGTGCAAGTTGTCATTGATTTTACTCAAAGACAACAAAATAATATCTTAAAAGTCTCTTTCAAAGTCAATGCATTATGCAAAACCATTTGTGGTACAGAATTTTACTCTGTATGCTCATTCGGCTCCCAGTGTTCCTAAACTCATTAAACATATGTCTTATATTTTAATCTAACCACTTAATATTATACAGCAGACAAAATATCTCTATGTGAGCCTCAACCCCAGTGCACTTTAACACCTAATGAACAGATTAATTATAACTGAAAAGGGACAAGAACAAAAAATGTCTGGTCCACACTGACAGAGGCAGAACAATCGAGACGGATGGAGGGAGTGTGCCATTATGAAGGCGGCAGGACTGAGAATGGTGATCTAGCTGTAAGGATTAATGGAGAAATTAAACTCTTACATTAAGATGTTCAATATACTCATTAGGTAACTTCTTATAATCAGAGGATAAATTTTGCTTTGCTCGCTAAGTCATGTAAAGAGTGTAATGGGAAAGATCTCTCACTCAGATTTTTGTATGGGAAATGGGTTAAGTTTAGTGCTTGGCACTGACAGCTGTCTGTAAGATTTTTTAATCACTTACTTATTTAGTCTTTTAGGCTTAGTGTATACTCTTATCCAGAGCAATTTTCAACTGATATAGTCTTCCAAGCAATTGTGGGTTAAGGGCCTTGCTCAAGGACCCAACAGTGTCAGCTTGGCAGAGATGGGATTTGAACCCTAGACCATTGTCTGACTTAAATCATAATGAATCATAATCGTGTTCCATTTTTCCATTTTCCATGGTAACTGTTGAGGTTTGCATTCCAGAGGCCATTTTTCATTTGAGCCCTGTTTGTTTGCGTTTTTCCCTCTTTCCCCTTTCTTTCTCACTTCCTGTCTTTCCTATCACCTTCTCTGTCTGCACCTGTACCTGGTCCTTTACATGTTTGGCACCTTTAGTGCACTGACCACTGTTATTTAAACCTGCTCTCCAGGTGTCTACACCTGGACCTTGTTGTGCCCTAAGCTGGAAGAGCTCCTGCACTGTAAAAACAACATTTTAGAAGGTTGTGAAAAGAACTATTCAAATTGTTCGGACTGAACCTATTCAAACATGACCTATTTCTTAAGAGTAACAATAGCAAACCATACCAACTCAACACACACTGACACACCACCATCATATCAGTGTCTTCACAGAACTGAGAATGATCCTCCACCTAAAAAGTACTTTTTGGAACTAGTGCTTCTATATGGCAAGTGAAACTGATCAAATGAACAATGAGTGTGGTAACAGTTTGTACCGAAGAATGTGATTGGTGTCTGTATGTTTTAATCGCATTTTGAAAAACATACAATTAGTCATAAGTAAGTTTATAAGTTATAATAAGTTTCTATGTCACTGGTATTTCTTGTGTGACCAAGAGAGTCCATTGCTTCTCCAAAGTCAATATTTATCTCAACACTGTCCAAATAAATCCTGATGTGAACACAATATCTGAGTAAATCTCAAGTACTAGCTTATTTGTGTTAATAATGCTGACAATGTCCAGTTCCATCCTGACAATAATGTTTATAATTTGAGACAACACTTTATCTAGTTTCTATGTCAGTTGGAGTCTGATGCTAGTTTGCATGGGTTTGCATATGTGAGCTGTGTGAGTGTGAGACTGTTTAGGTAGGAGAAGTGTGTACACTTGTTGCATCATAGTATAAATACGGGCCTGCATTAATGCATGAACATAAACATTTTCATTAACTGCAACTGTCACTTGGACCGCCAGTTAGACACCTGGATGACATTTTGGAAATCTGAGAGATAAAAATATTCTTAAAACCCTGTAGGCGTCTAAGCTGTTAAACAGGTTTCTGTCTCTGCTGGTTCTTTTAACTTAATGGTAATTTATTTGCTTTAAAAGGGTCTCACTTGTAGCAGAAATAAAAGAGATTGAAGACTTACAAAATATAGCTAAAGAATCAATCACTAATCGCGATAAATCCATAGTAATAGCTAATCTAGAGATTACACACGGGTTTGTGTAGAAAAAACAATGTCACACTGCAGTGACATCTACTGGTTATTTAATGACTGCATATTTCCGTGAAAAAATAATGTAAAATCCTCAAAAACCTTTTTACCATGTATAAATACCAAAGCAAAGCACATTTTACATAAGATTGAACTATCTCATTACATATTCAAATCAAGAGACAGTAATGTCAAAATGATCGTGAACGTTTTCTTTCTGGTATGTCATGGAAGCACAAGATTTCATGTACACTGACCGGCCAAAAGAAGACTCATATAAACATATAATGATTTATTTTTCTCTTTATGAGAATACAACCAGAAAATACACAGTATGTATGCAGTATTAAAAATGAAATGAATGGCGCCAGCGTGGCTGAACACCTCGGCTGTGTTGCGGCACCGAGGTGGGATCTGGGGCAGGTTCCCCGGGGGACTCACTCATGGGGCAGGTGTCCCCCCTGTGCATAGGCACACCGAGTGGCATGCGGGAGACCATCCACCAATGGTGACCCAGGACAACCTGCATGTGCGGGGAGTGGGTTTCACTGTCCCATTTGGAGCATTAGGGGGCGGGTCCGGTGGGTAATAGGGCCCCCTAGGAGCTACCCGCCGCCGACCCCACAGATCGACATGGGAGTTGAAAGGCATTTCAGGGGTAACCTGAGGCGTCGGGCCAACCCCCGGTCGCAGAAGTTGGCGACTGAACCCGAATCCACACCGGCCCATATGGTGGCGGACCCTATCTTCAACGACAGGGTTACCTTCAAGAGGAGGCCGTAATCAGCCACATAATTGGCACATGTCACCGGGGCCCTGTTCCAGTGACATGCCCTTAGTTTAAGCAAGGTGCCCTTCTGAGGGGCTCTGGGCGGGGGCGGTGTCGCCTAGCTGCATGGGCTGGGGTAACGGGGACTGCTCAGGGATGGGACCAGGATGGGACCAAGAAAGGTCACAACCTCGCGAGAGAGGCAGAGGCCCGCATGTATTAGCCTACTGACGGACTTGGTTGTCGAGTGACACCACAAGCTGGTAGAAACCAGAGAGGGAGGCAGGAGGATTCCAAAAAGCGAGATCGTCCTTGAGGACCTCGTTGAGGCCCCAGTGAAAGAGGACGATAAGTGGAACCTCCTCCCATCCTGCCTCGATTATGCAGTCCACCACCGGGCGATCGCCCTGGGAGATGTCCACCAGACATTGACCCGCCTGGCTCCTCCCCGAGGGGTGGAAAACAGTCTCCCTGAGGGCAGTGGAAAAGGAGGCAGAGCAGAGCTCTCCAAATTACAAAAACAAAAAGGGGACAATGCACACAGCTGTTATGCGTCCCGAATGAGAATGCCACCCACAGCTGGCGTAAATGCGAATCGGTGGCAATGTGCGCCGATACGGCAGAGGGCCGACGTGCGGTGTGCACAAAAGGGCGCCAATTTTGGATGCTTCCGAAATCGAGTGGCGCAGTGGCGCTCCGGAAAGCTGGGGGGGCAAGCGCGAGCTCGGGTATGCGACAAGCAGAGCTGGGACGCGTCTCAATTGGAGTGCCCAGCTGCCTGGAGTGAGGCTCAATAGGAGCTGAGAGAGGACGGAAAGGGAAACCCAGAATCTATCCCTAATGCTCTAGATACCTCAGGGGTTTCCCCCGTACACATATACACACATATATATATATATACGCCTTGGTATGTCACCGTCTATATTCAGTGGCAATAAGTCACAATGTGCGTCATTCAGGCAGCAAATTACTGAATGAAGACGACGTGCTTTGGTTTATAGCACTCGCTATGGTGCACAAAGGGACACAAGCGAGGGACCTTATGTTCTGTGACGACGTGGCACCGGGCAGCGCTGGGGCTCGTACTTATATAGCAGAGACCCCAGGTGTTCGTTATCACGTCGTCAATTAAGCCGCGAGCTTACAGGGAGTTTAAGGTAAACCTCGTAAAAAAAAATCAGCTTCTAAAAGCCAAGTGAAAAGTATTACCTTTGCTTAATTACCTGAGTTACCTAAGTCATTAGTGTGACCTTTGCACTCACAAAACATGTTGTTTCAGTTTTAAATGTATTCTTTGGCATAAGTAGTTCACTGCAATACATGTCACCTTATTTTGTTTATGATTTGTCAGCACTTTTTTGCTGCAGAACTGGATCTACAACTGTAATAAAAACCAGAATGTATAACTATAGACTTTTAGGAGGGGTATACTGAAGTCCTTCTGGTTTTCTAGTGGGAATACAGCGTATTGCATAGATTGCACCAATGAACAGCCCAAAAACAACACAAATCCTCCATTACAATTAACAGTTGGGATTAGAGTTCTCTCTGTAAACTTCTTGCTATTTGGCCAAACCAAAGGCATCATAAGACCCACTTTAATATGGATCATGGACCAGTAAAATGTTGCAAAATTTCCCAAAATTCCCCAGTTTTCAGTCAGAGCCGATTTCTTTCGTATTTTTGCATAGATTTATAGACATTCACAATAGACATTAATAGACATCTTCCAGTGTGTATGCTAAACACCTGAAACATTTTAATCTAATGTCTGTTTGTCAGTTCTGGAATGGACCTGGAGTGTTTTTTTTTCACAAGGACATGCTACAAAAAAGATGCTCATCCTGTAATCTAACATTCTGCTCTGCCCTATTAAAATTCCTTGTTGAATAATGGCAAAGGTGTCCCTATCTGCATAAGCATATGATACTAGCAATTCAGAATATTAATATCCTGTTATAGGATGTTATAATTGATATCAAATGAAACTATACAATATTCAAACTATATAATATTATATTATAATAATATTAAAACATACACAATATTAAAACATTGGCTTAAAATGTCCTAACATTTGATATTGTTATTGATATTATGTATAAAATTGCTTCTCCATTTAAAATGCAATACAAATAAAACTAAAGGAGACTGCAGCCCTGCTGGGATTCCTTTCCACTCGCCTATGACTTAAGTACAATATAAACGTAACACGAAATCTAATTTAAAGTGTAGCTGCAGCGCCCCCTGTTGCTCAAAACGCACCGCTGTTGCAAATATTTCTCTCCGTGTCTGCAGGAATAATTTAGGACGATGTAAATACATAAAATAGTAGTTAAGAAATCAGTGTTAAGGATCAGTCTTAGGGGCACAGTTGGTCATAAATATAAGCCTGTTAAAATGATTTAACTCTAAAGTGGGCGTTACTCAGATTAACACTAGATCATCTATAGCTATCATTAGCTTGTTTGCAGCGTGGTTGAGTTCCTTTTAACTATTTGTGACAGAGACCCAGTGACTGAAAGCTGGAAAGATGCTGGGCCATTAGAGGAATTGCAACACCTTCTGTGGTACATGTCGTGTAGTGCTGCTCGGCAATCCGGCATAAAATAGACCTCTTACCCCAGTATTTAAGTTTTTACTGGTGCACGTGCCTTAGTAAAGTGAGACAAAATTTAAATAAATTAAAATAAAATCATGAAGTAATTTTTTAAAAATATACTTATAAACTTATAACGCTACATACTGAATAATTAGTTAGTAAATTTACATTATATTAGTTAGTAAGTTATATTATATTATATTTATTATAATATTATATATATATATATATATATATAATAAGTAATTATATTAAATTAAATTTTATATATATATATATATATATTATATAATAAGTAATT
>JAUZST010028388.1:0-29912 GCA_034779995.1 Parotocinclus haroldoi | reverse complement strand
ACACACACACACACACACACACACACACACACACACACACACACACACACACACACACACACACACACACACAGTCGAAACCACACTGTCAGTTTTAGAGCTGAGAAAAATGTAGGCTATATATATATATGCATATTAACAGCTTTATAGCTTTTAATCCTCAGGAAGAAAGAACCCATATGAATTCTCAGCAAACCTTTACTGCCTAATGGGTCAGGTATTGCACTATAAAACCAAATGGTTCAGGATCGATTCAAATCACACCTTTTAACAAGGCCCCTAGCTCCGGATAAAGGTGGCTAAAATACAGTATAACTTGTCTTTGTGGGGACTGGCATGGCTCACAGGTTAAGGTGCTGTCCAGGAGGTCCAGGTTACAAATCCTACCTCTGCCAAACTTCCCCCTGTTGGGTCTTTGTGCAAGGCCCTTAACCCACACCTGCTTGGAATGGGTCGCTTGTAAGATGCTGTTGTTAAGGGCATCTGCTAAATGTTGTAAATGTAAATTGAATGTATCATATATCATATAAACAGAATATATAGTCAGTAATATATAAATATAATGTATAGCCAGTAATTCAGTCCAGTTCAGGAATCACTAAGTCGCACTGGGCGCAAACTGGTAACCAACCTTGATAGGGCACATAAACACACACAGACACCCACTCAGACATAATGCACGTCTCTGGAATGTCCAGCATCTGCCAAGCTGCCACTTCTGGGTTCTTAAGCAAGAGTGTCTGCAAAATGACTAAAAATGGATTATCCCGACCAAAGCCACTCAAACGTGGGCAGAACATGTAACTTCATACATGAGGAGTCCGGGCTTTAAATCGACCAGAAATCTTTGGAGCTCTGAGACACAACAGCAATAATCAATAAGCAATAAGCAATTTGATCAAATACAAATTCTGTTTTCAAAATGCAAGAATTAATTCATTTATAAACAAAGAGATCAGTAAACAAAAACACAATTTTACTCATTCATCAGACATCAGGGTGCTTTCGTCGTTAAATGACGTTAAAGGGAAAACCACTACTGTGGCAGCCTAGGTTTGAGCCCCAAAGGTCAGGCATCAAAGGCAAGCATTACTGGCTTTTGTTTAAGAGAAGGAAGGCTGGGGATGGACAGGCGTCATGCCCGTGACCTGTGTTCTCATGGGATAGGCACCAGAGCCCCTGAAACCCTGCCTGGAAAAATACTTCAGTATACTGATGCGTCTTTGCTCTTTGCATCTCCTCTGGATCGCCTGCTTTCAAACAATTCTGGTATAAGTTGTACAGCAGACTGGGCTGGTGCCCAATCTCCAGAGACCCAGTGGTCTTAATCTATGGGGTACATAGTACTTGCTGATACTGATACTACGGCCTAATAAAATAACAAAGACAAGAATGTAAAATATCCACATTTTCAAGGGAACTAAATCATGATAAAGTAAACAAAATATGATAAAGAGTAAAATTCACACTACTCAAACAAACCCCCAGCTAATGCACTTATCACAGATATAAAATGCAGCACTAAAGCTACCCAAAAGTCTGAGTGTGTGTGTAATGGTTTTATTCATGCTGGTCATCTTAAATGTATCAGTTTTTAGTCACATTATTTAGCGCTCAAACTCTTTTGTGATAAATCATCCTCTTATTCTACTAAACGGGGGGGGGGGGATCCCCCCCATTACAAAAACAGTCTGTTATTTACACTTGTGACATCATAAGACTGACATAATGCTTGAAGAACTGCCATGGTTTATATACCAGAATGAAACAAGTGCGAGTCAGAAAGAGATGTACCAGGTTGACATAAATTACTTCCAAATACATTGGCTAAGTGCTCTGATTGGCTAGGATTTCAGGGAGATGCAAAAAGCCCTTAAGCTGAGCTCACACTAATATGACGGAGCCAAGATGGGGCTGGAAGATTGGCAGAAGTGACCCAATGTTAGTTCCCTGAGTTTACATACTTTGGGTATGGAAAGTATTTGGACCCCCTTAAGTTTATCACTCTTTGTTTCACTGCAACAATTTGCTAAAATAAAAAAGTTCACTTTATTTCTCACTAATGTACACTCAGCATCCCATCTTGACAGGAAAAAAAAACAGACGTAGAATATTTAGTAGCAAATTTAGTAAAAAAGAAAAACTAAAATATTACATGGTCATAAGTATTCAGACCCTTTCTTAGTATTTAGTAGAAGCTCCCTTTTGAGCTAGTACAACCATGAGTCTTCTTGGGAATGATGAAGTCTTTCACACCTTGATTTGGAGATTCTCTGCCATTCTTCCATGCAGATCCTCTCCAGTTCCGTCAGGCTGGATGGTGAACGTGGGTAGAAAGCCATTTTCACTCTAAAATGGTCAAAGAGTTGTTCTGAAGCCACTCTTTTGTTATTTTAGCTGTGTGTTTAGGGTCATTGTCTTATTGGAAGGTGAAGCTTCAGCCCAGTCTGAGGTCCTGAGCACTCTGGAAGAGGTTTTCTTCCAGGGTATGTCTGGCCGCTTTCATCTTGACTTCAATTACAACCAGTGTTCCTGTACTTGCAGCTGTAAAACACCCACATAGCATGATGCTGCCACCACCATGTTTCACTGTTGGGATTGTATAGGGCAGGTGATGAGCAGTGCCTGGTTTTCTCCACTCATACTGCTTAGAATTAATGTCAAATAGTTAAATCTTCGTCTCATCAGACCAGAGAATCTTATTTTCCGTAGTATGGAAGTCTTTCATGTGTTTTTTTTGGCAAACTCTATGCAGGCTTTCATATGTCTTGCACTGAGGACTGGATAGAAACATTTCTTTCTGTATCAGCATGACAATGCAAAGAGCTGAAATAACCACATCCACATCTTTAGCTGAAAGAAGGTCATGTTTCAATATTCAGAATAGCCTCTACCAAAAAATGGAGACTGTATAGCAGCAAAGGGAAAATCAAGTCTATATTAAGGTGATGGTACTGTAGGTGATGTTTGGGTGTCCTGTATCCACTAAATTCTGGCTGTGTATTGCATCATATTATTCTGACTGAACCTGACCAAGAAGTCCGCGTAAAGACTCCAGCTCCAGTATTTAATGAAAATCTGCTGTTTTTGCCAAAGGTTCTGCCAAAGCGCATGTGCAATGCTATGCATGATTCCATTATTTTGTAAATGACTCTAGCAAATGCAACACCTTACATGAATAGAAACTTTTATGAAATCATCAGATTTGCTTCCGCCAGCTGTAAAGCTGTTCTGGGAATGAAGACACACGATCTCTTACAGAAATGGCAACTTCGACATACTGTACTTATGATCTTCAACCGTCTGGAATAGATTGGAACCATGTCTGGGCTTGCGTCAATGAAAGATTATTGAGCGTTCTCATTTCATGTAATTTTTTGCTTTTAGACACCATCAGCCATGCTTTTAGTCTTCTGTGACTAAGCCATTAGATTGTTTATGCAGTATTCTGTGGTCATTCACCATAAATGTAATTTGAGTCATTATTACTACATTTGAAACCACTACAGCTTGATGAAACCACATGCTTTTATCAAACATGTCTCTGAAAAACTGTTGTGGTTGTATTGCCTCACTAAAGTTACTGTAAGATAGACTGAAGATAACACCACTTTAGTAACACAATGAAAGCCAGTGATGTCCTGCACAGCCATTTGAAAAAAGACAATTGCTCTGCAACTTTGTGTGCTCCAAAACAATCTAAAACTCCTGACAATTAATTTGGTAAATATATACGTCATATACAACAACATCAACCGTTTAAAAGCTCACAAATCGCTCAACATGTCCCTATTCTTTATGTGACCTATCCTACTGCTCTCGCTTGCCATCGGTTTTTCAGACTTGCCGTTGGATGGAGGAGGGACATTTCTAAACTAGCTTTAGAATGGATAGAGGAAACCCAGAGGGAATTGAGTAAGGTTTGGCAGCTTCAGTACTGCCGGCACAGACTGGCCTCTGAACCAGAGTTCAAGAAAGAGAGAGTTAGAGGAAACAGTAGATTGAGAGGTGGGGAGACTTGGCGTGAAGGGTTAAACAAGCACAGATGGAGATGTTCGACTGACCAGCTTGGTCACCATGTCAGATGTATCAACAGGTATAATTTTAACTTAAGGAAAATAGATTTTTTAAAAATTATTTGCTTATGTTATCCCATGGCTAAATGTCCAGAAATATTCTGGGTTCGTGTCTAAATATCATTATTTTAAACCTTATGTAGTCTGCATGCATGGGATGCAGCAAACCAGAAAGCTAAATACATTCCTTATATGCCATTCAATATCATATCATTAATTAATGATTTATTAATATTAACCCTGATCAAGGTTGCGAGAGAGTCCGTGCCTAGCCGGCAACAGGCGTGAGGCAGGAACAACCAAAAACAGGGCACCAATTAATTGTAGGACATACACTCACACACTCATAGACATTCACAGACTAAGGGCATTTTAGTGTAATTAATTAACCTAAAGCATGTATTAAAACTGTAAGAGGAAACCTGTGCACCCTGAGTAAACCCGCACGGACACAAGGAGGACAAACTCCATACAGAAAGGACCCAGACAGTTCCAGCTTGGAACCTACTATGAGGCCGCAGTGGTACCAAATGAGTCACCGTGACACCCAAAAATCATATATATATATAAAACACATTTCATGAGACATGTTCACTTTATGCCTCTTCATGATGATATATGAATAATATATATTTTAATTAAGGTAGAAAATTAAGCCATTAGGTCTTCATAATGTTTGTGGTGTCTAATATATATATGCAAGTATTATTTTGTAATGCTATTTTACTTTAACGCAATCCTCCCCATGAGATGCAGCTGGAAACTAAGACTGATACATAACTTTTACTTGAGGAACACTTTTTGCCGTTCTATCCACCTCTTTCCACTATTCAATCGACTTTCCATTCCCATTCGAGGTGACCCACGCCATAAGTATAAATTGATCAATTCTGATAAATAAATGTATTCAGATGAGACAAATTTAATTACAGGTAAAACAAGGTGATTTTTGAAAATGTCAGCAGACCAGCAGTTTCTGAAAAACTCAGACCAACAACTGTCATGTTCAAAGTGAATTAAGTTACATTTGTTACCCTTTTGGTGGTTTTGAACTTGAAATGTGACAGATATTAGATATTTGGGTTCACGGGCAGATGATAACAAACTCACAATGCCTTTGTGCGCCACTCAGAAAGTGACTGGCCTAAAATAAAAACCAAAAATATGTGTTAGTCGTCTTGTGACTTTAAACTACAAGAAGCAGCTGTGAGATAGTTATGTTTGTTTGTGTAAACCACTTCCCACTTGGTGACTCCCACAAGCTGAGAGACTTTAATGTGCTCATTAGGCAGCAAGAGGTTGACGTTAACACTTTGCAGACAGAACATGATGACCCACGCAGTTTGGCACGTTTAAGAGTTGTGCCAGTATTTGTCCTCGGGTTCCTATTCTCTCCTAATTGCTTTATCTTATGGTCAGGATTAACACGTGCACACATCTTTAAACTGTGAACCAAAGAGCTGAAATAGGAAGGTCATTCTGAGCCTAACAACCACAGTAACTGAACAAAACACTAACATCCTGAGACTGTTTTCATTTTTAATAGAAGTGGAATGACTTTTCTTTGAAATTCTTTTTGTGTGCTCAGGTTTATCCCAAATGGTGCTTCATACTGGTATGGAATGTGGCCTATCACTGAAAGTCAGCGGCCTAAATGACCCTTTTGTTTTCTTTCTTAAACAGAACTTTTAGAAGATGTGCTTCTGGTACATCGGGACTTCCACTGAGCCACTTGGCCCCTTGCTGAGTCCTGCCCTTCAACAGATGTTTGTCGTTGAGGCGGTGAGGTCGGTAATCACATTTTTCCTGGGTGTTAGCGATGCCTTGCCAGCAGTGTGGCCTGGAGGTCAAGGGGATCTGTGCTCGTCTTTGAAGCCCTCAGGATCCTCATCATTTTGGCTCACTGTAATTCAGAGGAATTTGGCAGTTAATGTCTTCCATATAGAAGCAGATATACTAGAGTTCCACATCACCTGGTTCTCTGCTTTTCTTTTTCTTTTTTGCTGAAAAGACGAGAACGATTCGTCCAGCATAGGACTATAGGGTCTGCAGTGTCTTCAGAAGTTTGACCGCTGAATGAATAATGGTGACAGTGTGATGCTCTGGGCTTCCAGATGTTATCGTGACATGTATCACCTCCCTAAACACTGTTGCAGCCTAAGTACAACCCTTTCGTGTCAGTAGTATTTTCCAATAACATTAATCTCTTTCAGCATGATATTGTGGCCTACCATACTACAAGACTGTTAAGGAGATGTCAAAGTGTTGCCTTTGCCTACTAATTCCCCATCTCTTAATCTAATCAAGTATTTTTTGAGTTAACGTCCTTTCCATTGAGGCTTCACCTTGCTATTTACCAGACTGTTTCTAACGTTTTGGTGCCAGATATCACAAAATACCTTCAGACGTCTTGTGGAGTCCATCTCTTGATGGGTCAGGTCTGTATAATTTCATGGCTGCACTGCTGTACGGTTTTAATCAACAAACCCAGTCAAGGACCGTGGAGACAGGTGCTGTAGAGAACTGCAATAAAATTTGAAGGTGGCTTACTCTTTATTTGCACAGCTACTGGTCACTGCACTAAATCTTCCACTTGTCAGAGATCAGCAAGCCCTCACCCAGACCTGAACTTCTTTCTGTCGCTTCCATATGGAAAGTCATTCAGTCTGCCTTTAAGACAGAGCCAAATATTTCAGGTCTACCAGATAAATGGAAAGGCCTGCTTTTCCATTCAGTCAAACCTCCTGAATGCTAAAAAATAATCCTACCTCGATTAAAATGACCCACGTTGCCAACTGTTTAAAAAGTAGACAAGTCTAGACGAAAACAATTGCGATAGCTAATGGGGTAACATTGGATTTAGGACAAATTATCTCTGTTTAGCAGAGTTGTGGGAGCATTTTAGTAAAGACGTGGAGTGAAAACCAGGAATGTGAGCCACTGATCAAAACTTCATGTGAGTTTGCTTCCTAATCCTCCATCAGTGCAAATGAGAAAGCCATTATTTGTAAGAAAAAAAGCCCCATTATTTAGAGATGAGTGCAGCTAGACATGCGGAACCAATTACTTTCATTTCTGGTTCAACCCCCTCAATCCACACACCTCTCTGTCTCATCCCTAAGTCTTTCTACGTATTCATTTACATCGATTAAAAGTGCATCTACTGTATATTAGCCATAATCCGAGGAAATTGTGTGTTTCCTTTGACCATCAAGATAGAAATTGAGGCTTCTTGCCTCGATTTAAGGGAGACCTCACGTCATTCATTCCTAAATTCTACCAGCATTCGTTTAACAGGTTGATGAGTGATCATATTAGACTTTGCTTACACCAACATTCACAACAAGTCAAGCCTGCACACTTCCCCCACCTAAGCTCATGTTTCAGTCATGTAAATTTCAGCATACAGACTAACACATAGTCTACTAACTAAATCAGGTACAAATATGCCTTGAGGGAGCCGAGTGCTCACAGGATGTTTAAACATTTACAGGTATGTTGATTAATGTCCAGCTGATCAACATCTAAAAATGATATCGAATTATAATAGGACATAAAATCTGCCTTTAAACACCAGATATAGCGGCTGTAAACAAATTCAAAAGGAAAAAGTGCAGCGCTGCCCAAAGTACAAGGTTACAGTCCTGAACTGAACACTGATGACCATATTCAATTATTGCATTACATTAATAATAATTATTCTTATTATTTATGTACTGGCAATGCATTATAATTGTCTTGTTTCAGTTCGGTGCAGTGCATTTTAGTTCTTCTGCCTGGCTGGTCACAGAAGCCAGTCAATGATACGGATCCATGAGAGAGAGATGGGAGTTAAAGAGCAGAGTTCAGACATTCAGACCATTCAAACTAGTTCAAATTCACAGGGTGAATCTGGCTGATCTTCTGTGTTGTTTAATACTGTCTGTTAATTAACTTTTGACTTCCATCAATCCGTTATAAGTATAAAATAGACTATGCTACTATGGTCCTGTCTGATTAAAGTCCATTTCACTCAAAGTCCTGCTTCAGAACGTAATGTGGATTGTAAACAGTGCATACCTGTACACTGGTACAGCACAACAACATTATTAATTTGCATATCCCAACTTATTAACAAGATAGGGTTAGTATGATTAGTGAGCCATGCTATGAAGCAGTATTGTCAAGTGTCTTCTTGAGTATTAAGGACACCCTCAAGCAAATACTGTGAACAGTGATAGTAAAGCCTCCCACTCAGATGCACAGATTGACAATTTGAACTATAATGTGACAGGACAACAAGACAGATCAGCCCCTATCTCAATTAAGGGCTCCTTTGTCTGTTAACAACTGATATCAGTAGGAGTTAGTCCACTTAAGTCTGCTTAACCTATTAGAATGCTGTTGATTGTTTCCTCAGCAGATGTCCAGATCGTCACATACACACACACACACACACACACACACACACACATCAGTAATGTCTATGAGCATGACAGTTGTTTCCGCATGTTTCAGGAACACATCATTCTGCCAGCCCTGATTGATAAAAGCAGAGTCCAAATTACTTTAAGCTGGAGTTTATTCAGTAACACTTAAGAATAAATAGAGGTCCGCCGCTGCTTGTTGACAGGCCCATTCTGTTACTGAACAAAGGAGATTATTATTGTCATCAGGAGAAACTGTAGTGATCACTCAACTCAAAAAGAGATACAGAGCCTATAGAAAACCACCACAGCTCTTTGGAAACAGGCACATTTTGTATTAGGGCTAAATCATACCTTTACCATGCAACACTCAAGAAATGAGAGAAAAAGCAAGGGTTAGAAAAAGTTCTAAAATTTAAAATAAATGAATAAATAACTAAAATAACTGGGTTGGAAACCATGATTTACAACCCCAATTCCAGTGAAGTTGGGACGTTGCGTAAAACATAAATAAAGACAGATGGTTTGCAAATCCTTTTCAAGCCATATTTAATAAGACAATATATTTAATGTTCAAACAGATAAACATGATTGTTTTTTGCAAATATTTACTCATTTTTAATTTGATGCCTGCAACACGTTCCAAAGAAGTTGGAACGGGAACATGTTTATCACTGTGTTACATCACCTTTCCTTTTAACAACACTTCATAAGCGTTTGGTAACTGAGGACACTAACTTAATTTATTTCATGTCTTTAAATTTTAATTACTTCATGTATTAATTTGTTCATCATTATCATTGTTTTAGGTTTGTTTGCTTTATTAATACTTTTAATCATTAATTCCTTATGAACATAAATTTGAAAAACAACATCGGGTCAGGAACAGATTAATCCTTTATACATTACTTGTTATAGAGAAATTCCAAAATCACAGTTCAGATAGCCTTCTGGAACCAATTTATTTTGAATCTCAAGGTTCCACTGCACTTCATAGAGCCTTTTGTTTATTTAATTACAAGCAGTATCTGTTTGGATACATCCCTATCACTATGCTGATTAATATTGATCGTTCATTCTAACAGAATTGTCCCAGTTACATCAACTTTCATAGTGAGTTACAATTGACAGTTCTCTCTAAATCCATCTAAAAATGTATTTGGATTACGTCAGGATTATCTGCTACTTTAGTGTGACACTGACGTGGTGTTTTGGCTGTGTGTTTGATCCATGCCCAAGCCACCACTTCGAGCATGTTCGGGAACAGTATGGATTTCCTAGTGTGAGTATACACTGGCTGGTGTGTAAATTAGAAGGTGATTGGTTATACTTGGACAAGTTTATAACGGTTACTCTAAAAGGGCAATGGCTTTTCCAAACCAGCTATTTTAGTGACATTAGAGAGAATTCATTTTCATTTTCTATTTCTATTTTCCGATCTGGACAGGGTATGCTGATTTTTCGGGCTCTGCGGTAAATGGTGCCAAATGCAATTTGCAAATAACAGTGTCTTGTGGTCAGCACCACCTACCTAGCATCTCCATTAGTTGAAATGAGCAAACCACCCTGCTTTCTCTAGGGGAACTATGTGGAGAATTCTGAGTAGCCATTTGCTCTAGGAATTTCATTATTGTAGACCGCAAAACCAATCAGAGGATTACGAAATGGACTAAGAACATTTTTCAGGCTCCCTTTATCGACCATTAACACTTAAATACCACTATCACAAAACCGCCGGCATCATGGACAAGAATTTCACATGTTTTGCTGACACTTTACCATCATATCAACTAGCAAAGTGTGAAAGAACATCCGGGGCTGAGTAACGATTCTCCCATGAGGAAACTGAACTTGCCAACACAGAGTCACTCCCAAAATTCAGCTAAACGGCTTATGTATTTCTGTGTATATAGGACTATTGTTTTACACTGCACTATGGCTTGACATTAGTTTGAGGGTTAACAGCATGCTGTGGTCGTACCTTAACTGTTCCACATCAACCCTGCCATACCAGACCTCATGGTAGCAGCTCCTGATCCAAAAAGAATATGACTCAACAAAGTAATCCAGAAGTTGATATAGGTTAAGTGTCAAACCGCATTGAACTTCCTATGACTCGTTAACTTTCCATACTGCCCTTAATCTTTCAGTACTTTGTATCAATTAGCAACACTGTTAGCATGGGATACAGGGCATACACGTATCTGTGTGTGTATTATTGTAAAGTCCTAGTTTTTAACCTCTCCACACATTTTATGCAGACGGTCCTGTAATAGTCATAGCTATTGTAAAGTTGAGAAAAGATATGTGGGAAATCTGGTCGACGGTGTCACATAATGGTCTTAAATGAGTTCCTCATGGCCATCAAGTCTTACAGCGTAAATTTTCTGATGGGATTGAGGCTAACCAAAACACAGAGTGTATTTCCTTCTTGGTCTCTGGTTTGTTCTGTCACTCATGGATTGTGTTCTTAGCTCTTAGCACTTGGGAACTGCATGCCATCTAACCCAGGGTTAAACATCTGTGGTTAGCCTTACATGCTTAAAAGCACATTCAGTTGTACCATATATATCAGTTAAAGACTATTAAATAATAAACATTTGACCAATTCGCATATTTTTTCTACAAAGTTTCAATTTACTGCCAGATGCAGTTTAGCATATCTCAGATGAAAGCTAAAAAAAAACAAACATTTTATTGTCATTCTACATTTACACTCATGTACAGAACAGTGCATTATGCTCATTCACACATGCCAGCTCGTCATGAAAGTGAGGTTTTGGTTTGGACTGGCACTTCTGAACCAGACGATTAAGATCCTTGCTCAATGACCAACAATGCTGAACTGTAGAACGTTACACAGTACCCAGATCAACCATGCACACTCACTGGCCACTTTAATAATGACGCCTCCTTGTTAATACACTTATTGTCCCAGTGTTTTGTGCTGGAATGAGTGGATCAGACACAGCAATGCAGATTTAGTTTTAAACACCTGTCAATGATGGATTGAAAAGCAAAAATGTCTGGCCAAGCAGAAACAGTGTTTTAACACTCCAGCAGCACCGATGTGTCTTATCCCCTCATACCAGCACAACACATACTAAAACAACACCACCACACAGCAGTGCTGAATGATCCCGCACCCAAATAGTACCTGATTTGTGGTGGTCCTGAAGACTGCTTTCTGTGACTGTAGGGCTATGAAGTGTGTGCGAGTGAATAAACAAAGAAGTGTAATAAATACAATTATCAGTGTTTGTATGTATTATTCTGAATATCTTTAATGATTCCACATCTGCTTAACCCACACTTGTTTGGATTGGCAGACTGTATCAGTTGTAATTCTGGATAAGGGAGCTTTCCAAATGAATAAATGTAACAAATGTTGTTTTGTTGATTGTAAATCTATTATAAACAGTTTGATAAAGGCATCATATAAGTTTAACTACTACTACGATTACTATTACTACTACGACTATTATTACTACTACTACTACTACTACTAATAATAATACATGCAATGATGGGAAACTATATAATAAAAGTTAGAGAAATTGACATCCGTACTTGGCACAATGATGCAGTAGATCTCTCAAAAAGTAAGTCATGCGGACAGAGTCAGCCCATTTCCATCAACATAATTTGGAACGAAAACTAAAACTGGCGTTAAGCGGTAAAAAGAATCGCTTCATTCTCATGAATAACTTTTAACAGACATCCATATTTAAAGTGACTGAAAAACCAAAGGAAAATCATTTAAATAATGAGTTTAATCACACAAGGCAACAACGAACCAATAATTCTGTTATTGCCTAAATCTTTGACCAGGTCAAAACCTTTAATTTTCACTGTGTTTGTAGATGAGGATTACCAAGCACAAAGGGTTCAACATCTGGCTCAGTGTCATTTTCCACATCTGGTTCATGCGTTGTGACGTCTTCATCTGCGTCATCTAGGCTCCGTGTCTCTGAGGGCTTCGGTACTGGTAATCTGTCATGTGGAACTGGTCTCATGGCTAAGATCAGATTGGGGTATTCTATAGATTTCTTTTTTCAGTCGAGAAGCCAGATACGTTGATCAGACTGAAGCGAATGTCTGTCATGCGAACCTTTTGTTCTCTCCATATTACTGACACTGCAAATGGCATTGACTTCTGAGTACTTCTGAACCAAGCTCTCAGGTTGCCTGCGCATGCGAGGAGGATCTGAATTACAGCGCGTAGGATTTTCTATCAAGTGCAGCCATGGTACATCTTTTGGCCTTATACTAGCCTTAACTGTAACAGAATGTGTCGCATCTGTTGCAGCATTGGCAAATGAGTTTACTTTACTATTCCACAAGCCGTAATCCACACAAAAATACTCCCAACAGTGTTCAGGACAACAGGAACTTGTTGTCCAGTGATTAATAGCTTATAGTAATATGAGTCAGTGGACAGAGGTGGAGGTATTTGAAGAATACCCACACATGTTGAGTTCCTGTGTAGCCTGTTCCACTTGTAATGAGGTTTATTGCTGACAGCGACTGTGTTTGTACTATAGAGTTGATATACTAGCAGACTGTGGTCTTTTGTGTCTGCGTTTCATCCTTGGAGACCACCACAAAGAAAAAAAGGAGGGTGGGACAAAATATCTGTAGCAGGACCACCATCCTGCACTTTTTATTCTTTAAGATTATGTTTTACGATTTGGTTTGGTTTTTAAAACGCGTAGGCCTCCTCTTAACATTATTAAAGGTTAAAAGTTTTGGGAAGGGATGCTCTGTAATATAGATCATAAATTGTAGAGACAGGGAAACAAGAGGGCTGCTACATCTGTAATGAAGGCAGTGTAAACTTTCACAGCTAGTACTTACCCTGTTTTTATGAGTTAATATACTTCACTGCCTAGTAACTCAGAGGAATACTCAAATGATTTCATATGTGTCCAAGCCAGCTCAGAGAACATGTTGGGTTTTCTACTTTCCTTGATTATTTCTGCAACTTAATATATTTGTATATTGGTTATTTTACTTTCTACATTTCGACATAGAAATGGACTTTTTACTCATTCCATTTTGAGTAAAGACTTGTTAATTTGAATTATATCTATGTTATCTATTAATTTCTATTTTATTCAGGCATGTATCTACGTTTGCAGAGGTTTGTGCGCCGTGTGTGGCGTCGTGCTCGCACATAGAAATCTGGATTACAAATCTGTGTCGATTTTAAATAAATGTTCATCCTAATGCATTCTATTGCAAAAAAGATAATACATAAAAAAATAATGCACTGTACACTGGGATGGTGAATTCTGTTTCTGTAATGAATTAAATAGGTATGGAAAAACTATCTAATATTTCTAAAACTTCTGGATATCTAACTGCTCTAAAATGGCGACGCTCTGTGCTCAGGATGTGTGCCTTACCCTCAATAAAAGACATCTTAGTACATAAAGTAGTGAGTTAGAAAGATATTTTTACATTTTTACTTCAAGTACATTTAGTAACAGGTACATTTGTATGTCTACTTGAGTAAACTATATAAAATACTGTACATAACTATATTTTGCAATCAGATTTTGACTTCTGCTACCTCAACTGAAACTACATAAGTAGCCTTAAATGTATTAGATAGTGGTAGATTTAGACTTCCCTTTATACTTCCATACATAAATAACTCAACAGGTTTTAATAAGGAGAGTACATGCATGGCTAGAGATGTGCTACTGGTGTGTTTGGTCGAGAAAATGTAAAATGCTGGAGTGTTTCTTTAAGCTCAGCACTGATCTAGTGCACTAGTTGGATGCAAAGGCATTAGTCACAGCAGAAACAACATGTGTAGTGAGCCGCCATTCTTGCAGAGCTGGAGAAAACAAAGGGGGTTCATATATCTCACTTGGATAAAGACTTGTTTGTTTAGTGGCTCTTTAGAGAAGGGGAGAGGCATGGATACGACCAACCACCCATTGGGATGCAATGCTGACTAAGTTGGCGTCGTCTCTTCTCAGCTATAAAACTGCTGGATACACGTGTGAGAAGCACCGTGGTATGCACACACGAAGAGCATCGGCGGGTTTGGCGTGAGGGGCCAGCAGGGTTCACTGGCTTTGTTCAAGCAACTTTTGCAATCCATATGTAACTTTCCAAAATGTCCCATCTCTTTTACTGCCCAGAACTGATATCCCACTGTATATATTTCAGATTTTAGAACAAATCCATTAGTAAGCTGTGTGTTTTTACAGGTTGCAGGACGGCCTCAAAAAAGAGATATTGGGTTCATTATCTGGTCTCCCCCACGTTCCTGCACATTCTTAAAGAGGACAGATATCTGGCATTCTCTAGCTCACTCAGTAGGAAACTCACTACTCTGTCGTGTCCTGTGTTAACCTCTCTCAGCCCGAGTGACCTGCTGTGACGTAAATTTAAGACCTGCTTGCTGGTGGCCCTCGCTCTGTTCCTTCTGTGAAAGAGGACGTTTGTATGATGTTGCACTCATCATAGGAATAGCCTTTATTGACACAATAGCCCTTTTAAATACTGAACGTGTTCACATGACTTCAAAAAAATGATTTTCCGGTTATTCTGATCAATCCTTTTGAAGTGAGCTGACATAATAGGACAAGATTAATGATTCACTCAATTTCTCAGATTTCATTCTGTACCACTGCCAACAGTAGCAGCGCTATTAGTCCAATTAGACATTCCAGTAAGACTCATTTTAAAATCAAATAATCTTGTAAGTACTTAAACGGATTTAACGGCTGATTATTGCTATTGAGCAGTACATTACCTCATTTTATTAGCGTGTACATAAAGTGCATAGACAAAAGTATTGGGAAGCACCTCTTTCTGTTAGGGATCTGAGCTGAGGACCCAAAGATGCAGGAATGGGGGAAGAACGACGGATTTGTAATAAAAGGGAGAACTGAAAAGGCCCCCCAAAGTACAAAAATGAAAGGGGGAAAAAACACAGCTGGACGGTGTCCCAGTGGGAAAACGCCCACAGCTGGTTACGATGCGAAACGGCTGCGATGCGCACCGAAACGCGAGGGGGCGAGCGGGAACTCGAAAGTGCAAATTAGCACAAGAACAAGTCGCGACGGGCCGTGTCCCAAATCAGCCGACGCAACGCTACCCCGAAGCGACAGAGAGCGAGCGTTAGCTCGAGCGAACAAAGCCGCGAAGAAGCTGGATCGGGGCGCGTCTCAAACAGAGTCGCACAGCCGACCGGAGTTAGACTCGGATATCTAGACGAAGAGAGGCAGAGGAGGGAAACCCTGGTTCTGTCCCTAAAAGCTAGATTACCTCCGGGGTTTCCCCCGTACACATCCGTCCATCTTACCGTCTATATAATTGAGCAACAGTGTCAGTGTTGCACCGAACAGCAAGCAGTCAAACAAAGACGACGTGGCAACGAACAGAGCTGGGGTTGGTACTTATATAGTGGAGACCCCAGGTGTTCGTTATCACGTTGTTAGCCAGCAGGCTGATAAAAGCAGCTCTGTCATGACGGGCATCGATGGGAACGAGGATGGACTGCTCGGGACCGTTCAGAATGGATCACTGATCCATGTGTGTGAGTGTGGTCCTGTAAAAAGTGTACAACTGTGCGCCCAGAGGCAAAAGGCATGGGTTTCCATGGATAAGCAGATGAGCTTGATATGTCAGCAAGTAAACTGCCAAGTGTCGGATACAGTGGTGTAAAGCACACTGTATGTGGACTCTGGAGAAGTGAAAACGTGACCTCAACTCCACTGTGTGGCACTGGATGGCGCTCTGATGAAACATGGTAAGCTAGTAGCAGTGAAAATGAAGGAATTATGAACATCCTGTGGCCATAACACAGACCTCAGTTAAATATCTAGTGACCATTTTTTCAGCCAATCATACAGAAATACCGAAAATAATGGATAACGATCAACACTACTGTGCTTACTAAGCAGGAATTGTTGTGGTGCAGAAGTTACATCACTGTACTATGATACAATAAAAGCCTTAACACTGTCAAGCTGTGCTCTTATTGCTCTTAAGCAATATTTATCAATTTAATGCAAGTTGCTCTACATAAGGGTCACCCTGTATGTGCTATATATTATAAAAGTTTTAGTACAAACTGTGACTTCAAAAATATAGATGCTACCACCTTCCTACTGTAAATCAACAATTATGACTGACAAAAATTGAGAGACCTATTTTACTCTCACCCTATTCAAAAATCTGATTTCTTCCTCTCCTATACTTGCTTGTTTTCTTTGCCCCTGCTTTGGCCTGTTTTAGTCCCCTGTCCAAGACCAGTTTATCTGATTTATTGTGGAGTGCAAAGGCACTCAGGTTACAGCTTTGAAGTCGCAACTGACTGTGAGATCCTTGGAATACGCACGTTCCTCAGACGCAAACCAGACAGGAGTGAGAAAAAGGACTGCCTTGTTGTGCCGCTGAGAACTAAAGGTTGTGCTCAGGTTTTTCAGTCGGCTCATAAATGGGGATTTTGGCAGACCGTGGTTTTGTAATTCATGCTCTGTTCCAGTGATGTGGACTTTGGTGGGGTTGGGTGAAAAACTGAGGTGAAAAAGCTAAGTTTGGAAGAAGGAGCACACATAGGGGAACCTTTTCAGACTGCCAGTATAACTGTGTTATATTATGATGAGGACAGTATGTGCATTGTGCAGAGCGTAAAGCTCTTGCTTCTCATGTTAGATTATAATAAAATGGGAATGTTCACTGCAACATAAAGATTACTTGTAATTTACATGAAATCTACCTCACCCAAACTATGGCATTTCAATTCCACAACCCCAAATGAAAAAATGTTATGTATAGAAAATAAAAAATTGCAGTGTTCTTTATGATTAATTTGACTTTTATATAATTGTAGGCCGTATTGAGATACTTAAAGCTTTCTCTGGTCATTTTATTTGCTAATTAAAATCCATTCTTGCATTTCAGGCCAACAGCAATCAAAACAGTTGTTGGTTGGGGCAATTTACGGCTAATAATAAAAAAACTGAAAAAATCAATAAGAATGTGATTCCAAACAGGTAATGTCAACAGGTGATTATAATCATGATTTGGTACAAAAGCAGTGTCTAGAAAAAGGAGCAAAGTGTCTTTCGAGGAGAGGGCCAGAGGCTCCAGTGGCCACCAAATGCCTGAAAAAATTACTGAAATGTTTAAAAAACAAAGTAAGATTGATAGAGATTCGCATATTTCAGTGCTAACTTTTTCTGCTGTTCATTAACAAATGAAATGACGCTGAACAATAAACCCAAAAAATATATAGCGGGTTCATACAGTCTGCAAGAAATTCAAGTCAGACTGAAATGTATAAGAAGCACAGCATTTTTTCCATTTGCATTTTCATACCATCCCAATTTTTTCTAAATTGGGCTTGCAAGAACTGCCTTTAACTGCAGTTTTCATTGGTGGTGTAACCTTGCGTGTGATTATGTGTCACAGGAAGCTGTTCTCATATCTCTCCAGGCACCAGGGGTTCTGTTTTGACATCAAAGCTGCCCACTTCACACTCCTACTCTAATAAGTCACTGGTGAGCAGTGTAAACCATCAAACCATTCATCTTCCACTAAAGCTTTTCAGGGCAAAAGATCAGCAAACATGGTTTATTTTGCTCAAAATGTGACCCATGCACAGACCCGTTAAACAAAAATAAATCCCTTCACGCATTGGCTCATCATTACTCTCTATTAACCTTTTTACGCTGACAAAGTGTCAGAGCTGCTGATCCTTTAGAGAAAACGTGAAATTATGGAAGAACTATCCCATGCTGCTATTTTACTGGAACAGTGGTTCAGTATAAGTTTGTACAAGTACTTATATATTCATATACAGTACTTATACAGACACATGGTGCACAGTGATTTAACATGCTTTCCCCCACCTCTTTTTATTTTATTCTTTATTTATGATCAAGAAATTGATAGCTTAGTCTCTGTCTCTTCTCAGACTTGGCCACTCCTGGTTTCACTCGACCTCTTTTCACCGAGTCTTTGTCTTTTTGCCTTTTGTCTTTTACAACGTCTGTAAAATGCTATTTCAAAAAAGCAGAATTTATCCGCAGATGCCTCACGGAAAAGCTGTTTATTATTGTTCATTTATAAGTTAAGTTAACAATTAACAATAATAATTAAGTTTACAGTTAACTCGGAACGCACAACATGATATAAGAATAACTCTACATAGAGCAAAAAACATCCTTTACCAATAAGAGCTCTGAGCAATTCATTTTCAATGCAACTTAAAAAGATCTGGGAATACGAATGTTCTCAGCCAAAGCAAGGATGTAGAGGTGTGCCATGTTTCTAATATCAGAAAAAGTAAGGGCGGTGTAAATCTAAAAATGGTCAATTACAAGGGAACACAACGACTCCGTAATTATACCAGTGACCAAACTTGGAGATGCCAAAAATACAATAGAAAGGGTTGTGGCTGCTGCCTGGCCCTCTTTTGTTTATATGTATATAATACTCTAGCTTTGAATGGCTGAAAGTTGTAACAAGGAAGTTTTCTTTTTTTGTAAATGTCAGCCAAGGAAAAAAAAAAACTTGGCAGATAAAAAGCTTTTAAATAGACGAGACTGCTAAGACTAGATAAAACCATACGTGAGCCAATTTTGAGGAATGGCTGTATATGTAAAATGTCACTGTACTGCCTCTAAGCCAAACCTTAAATGATAGGTCTTTTTCCACTAAGATGGCAATGCGATGCTTTTATTCAGCTCTGGTTGTGGCTTACCGGAGCGTGCGTTTGGTTTGGTTTATGACCTGTTGGTCTGGAGGGATTCTCTTGCATGCATGTGCTGTTGTTCATAATATGCTGTCCTAAATGTTCATTCTAAATCCCTTCTCACTAGTCTAGAAATTGTCATTGTCCTTGTTTTCCTAACTAAGGGTATGGCAGTTTGTTCTCAATAGGCACTATGGGCATTTTTCGTAGTTAAAAACAGGAACTGGTCAAAAAAGTAACCACAAAACTTATGGTTCTAGTTCTTGGATTCCTGCTTGAGACAAAAAAAAAGAATGGTGGCGACAGTAAATACGTGTGCATCTTTATTATTATTATTATACATTTGACATGCCTGGTGTGTAGATTTACAGTACTTTTCCCTCCCTGATAATATTCAATATTCAGCTATTAAATAATAGATAATAGATAGATAAATACATCTTGCTTTATGGAAACTCAGCCCTTTGTATAATGTTTTTTAGAAATAAACATTTAAACTAAAGTTTTAATTAAATGGGTATTTTATATTCTGGAATGGGAACATTTGGTACCAGTGGTGGCTGGTGGTTTTCCAATAACAAACGTTTGTTTATATACACATACACACACAGACCGACCAAAAAGTTCAAACTACAAAGTGATGAAAAAAGACTATAAAATAAATTATTCTCACTGCATTTAGAACCTTTCTGAAGATTTGACTCATTTAAACTAATCACTTCCTGTAACTGCCAGAGGTCAGAGGAGAATGGCCAGACAGATGTTCTAGCTGATACAACAGTAAGAGACAACAGTAACTCAAATAACAATTCAGTACAACTGAGGTATTCAGAAGAGCATCTGTGAATGCTAAACATCTCTAACCTTGAAGCAGATGGACCATAGCAGCAGAAGGCCACAATGGTTGCAACGTCTTTTAGCCAAGAACAGACAGTTGAGGCTACAATTTGCAGGGGCTCACCAAAATTGGACAAGGCTTGAGAAGATTGGAAAAGCATTCGGATGGTCGGGTCAGGATGTGGTGTAAACAACACAGAAGCGTAGATCCTAGCTGCCTTGTATGGTGGAGGTATGTGTGTGGTGGATATTTTCTTGGCATATTTTTGGTCACATAATACCAGCGGTGCTTTGATTAAACACAGCCTACCTGAGTACAGTTGCTGACCTTGTCCATGAATTAATGACTGCATCATACCACCTTCTACATGCCATGTCACAAATGTCATATCTCAAACTAGCTTATTGAACATAATAATGAGTTCCCACAGTCACCAGATATCATTCCAACAGAAAAGCACTAGAATGTGGAGGTATGGGAGATATCGATATCGATATGCTCAAAGCTGTCATGTCAATATTGACCTAAATCAATATTAAAAAGATATTTCCAGCACCCACCTTGGTGAATCATGAAGAATTAAGGGCATTCTGAAGGCAAAAGGGGGACCAAACCAGTACTAGTGTACATAAATTGTACTTTTTATATGTACTATTTATATAAATACATAGTGGCCCATTTATTATAGACACCTGCCCTTACATGTTTGGAGTTTTAAAGCTCCTCTGTTTGGAGATTAGATGTGAGCCCAGATCACATAATTAACTCAGGTGAGCTGCGTATGTAAACAACTTATCCACAAAAGGACGAAAGGAGTGTAGGATGTCGATAATCATTATAATGGGCAGGGCTAGCACAGTCAGCCAAACTGCAGTTGAATACAATGCGGGTATTCCAACTGAAATATTCTTAGCATGGATGGACTATGACAGCAAAAGATTCAGTTCAAGTGCTGTTACAGTTTACGGAAAAGTGAAAGGCAAGACAAGTTTTCAAATGAGTGTAAAAAAGACTGAGTAGTGGAAAAACATCGGCAGATCAGATGAATCCGGATTCCTGTTGCACCATGCTGAGGCACTGACGCAGGATCAGAAGTTGCAGCCTGAAACAATGAACCCTAACAGTTAGGTGTCACTTTAAATCCATTTTATTTTTAGAGATTTAACATTAGCCTAGCTTATTCCAGGTTCGTCAGCCAGTCAGGAGCGGCTGTGACGCCGCTTTGCGATGAAGTGGAAACAAGCTGGGTGTTGGAGGAAAGGCGACATGTGGGTTGTTAAAGCTTCTCCAGCTCGAGGGCCTCACAGAGAGACTGACTGATGTCTGTACCACATCATAGGGTGTGTGTGTGTGTTTGTGTGTGTGTGTGTAGATGGGAGTGTGTTTTTGCTGCCAGTTTGCCTCTTATCCTGCCCAGATCCTAGACGTTAATTTCATTTCCAAAGCTTTACTGTTTGCTCCCTTTTTCCATCAAGCTGACAGATCCTCCAGCAAGCCCTCTGCAAACCCCTTTACTCTGTTCCTCTGAGAGCGCCAGTCATCTGGAGTTTCTCTCACACACACGGCAGACAGTTTAGGCTGCAATGCAATACACAAGTGGGCAAGCGTAAAGTTACAAAAAGTAAAGTAAAGCGACTCCTCTTGCCTTCATTTTGACATTTTAAAACCTGCAAAATGAGTGTGTTTGGATTTGGATCATATGTACGATACGGTCATTTACTCAGATCATACCTTTTATGCATCTCCGCATCCTTTAAAAAGACTCACTGACACACCTCTTTTGGTAGCTCCTGCCATTCCATTGTGACTCAGGTTTTATACTGAATCTCCCTAGTTGTCTGTGCTTGAGGCAGACACTGTAAGTGTATCCACAGTAGCTGGGCTTTTCTGTAAATGGTTCAAACGCCTTAAATAATTGAATGCAGGATCACTGAAATGGTCATTTCAAAGCTTAAGGGCATGCACTGATTTGCAGCAACATTTAAAATCGTTGTACCTTACACATGATATAACTATAGCAATAAAGATATGTGCCTTTTAACATCCGCGTTTCATTCTGTACAACAGAACGTTGATCAAAATGGCCAATGACTGGATATTACCATGTTAATATAGTCTTTTTAGGCTATTTTAATGTAAATTATAAAGGGTATTTCCACAAGACAGCTGGATGCAAATAATACATACAGTAAATGCGTATGAGATACTGCTGAAAACATGAATGGAACACTACCACCTGTCCAAAGCTAATACTGTTATACATGTGTTATATGTTATTAATATATAATTATTCACAATATAAAAAATATGTGAGCCTGTCTAGGATAAAGCTGTAACGTTTAAGAGGGTGGCATCATGGACCTAATTACGAACAACACGAAAGATCATCCAGATGAAACAGAGACTCAACAAGGGAATTTGAACAAGTTTTATATAGTTGAATTTTAGAGTACGCATAATACAAATGACATTTACAGCTTTTTACAAATAAGTATCAGAAATTCGCACAAACAAACATGAGTAACTTGCACAAAGTTATAAAGCTAATGAGCAGCACACACAGGACCAGTTAAGTTATACGATTGGTAGAGATTAGACTGAAAAACAATTCAATACAGTGAGTTTTTGTCCCTGTCTCTGCAGAATCACTTTCCTTTAGCCAAGATGTAAGTGACCCTAGAAGCAAACTGTGAACTTGAACCACCAAGTTCCAAAGCCAAGGACAACAAACGAGAGCGGTAAACGATTTGGCTTTGTGGTCCAGTGCACAAACACAAATCTAAGCTGTCGCCGGATGTATCATGGCTCGCTTGAATATCCTCACTGTGCGTTGTGTAACAAATCCCAATATCTCTTTTATCATGCAGCTTAAAGACAGTGAGGACGCAGTAGATTTTTCTTATCGTTCTCCAGAGGCCATGGCCTGTGATATTTCCTCAGCTCAAGCCAAAACAAAGCAGTGTTTGACTTTCTTCTTTGTTCGTGCGAAAACAAACCATCGCCAAACAAATTGGTTCCAGAGGTAACCAGTTAAAGCTTTTGTTGATTTAGTTTATTTTTATTCATTCTTGGATCATTAAAGCATATTCTTTACACCCCTGGTTACAGTTAGCTACTGAATATGTGCACATACAGACGAATCCAGTTAATTGGACCACATTAAACAATTAAAGGTTTAATAAACATTTAATATGTTATGCGTCCCAATGTGGTCTGATTAACCGGAATCGACTGTACTCACTCATTTTCTATATCCGCTTAATACACTTCATGGTTCACACACACACTGGGACGTTTAGAATTTTAGAGACACCAGTTGAACTAACCAGAGGTCAGACCAGGACTTGAGCAAGTCTCTCTGTATCATGGGGTGACAGTGTCAGTCTGATAGTGAGATCCCAGTCATGTCAAGCTACTTGTGCAAACATTTAAACACCCCTAGTCATCCCTAGTCAGACATAGTGCTGTTTGTGCTTAGCAACCTCTGCTGAAAACTTAAATATAAAATATTCCTGCAAATTTAAAAGGGTACGTAGTAAAATAAAAAAAATCAAATAAAATCTGGAACCTTTCCACCGATGCAGTCATGCTTTTTAAGGGTTAAAAATAAACAACCCAAGTAATTTGACCAGTGCCTGCAGGCAGATGGTTTAGAAATGGCAGAATGATGTCAGGTGGTTTCCAAATGTTGGGCCGCACGGGAATCAGTGGGCGACACGGCTGCTTCAAAGATAAGGTCCTGGGTTTGATCCCAGGTGGAGCGATCTGGGTCCTTCTGAATGTTTACTCGAAGTGCTCCGGTTTCTTCCCACAGCCCAAAGACATGCTTTTAGCTTAAATGATTATGCTAAAATGCCCCTAGTGTGTATGCGCTATGATGGATTGGGGCCCTCATTAGGATTGTTCTTGCCTTGTTCCCCGTGTCACTAGCAAGGCACCAGATCTCCTGCGGCGCTGTTTATGATTGAGGCAGATTTAAAAAGTCAATACCCTGTTCATACCCTGTTCTCTGTCTGCATGTTCTCCTCGTGTCATGTGGGCTTTCTCTGGGTACTTCAGTTTCCTTCCACATTCCACAGACGTGTGTGAGGTTAATTGGTGTTTCCAAAGTGCCCCCTAGTGTGTGAGTGTATGTGCCCAGTCTAGAAACAAGCAGATAAAAGAATGGATGGATGGGGAAAATGTGAATGAATGAATTAATGTTTTCACATTCGTACAGCTGTGGGGATTGTGGTGTCTTAGCAAATCAGAAGGTCCTGGGTTCAAATCCCATTTAGGCCAGCCAATCACTGTGCACCACTCCTAGCATAAGAGTGTAAGACTGCATCAGTTGTTAGTCACTCTGGAAAAGGGCATCTACTAAATGTAAATCTGGCATTTTTAAGGATGGGAAATGTTTAGAAATGTGTCTAGACTTTTAATAGCCTTTAAAACGCTAAACAATTGGTTAGTACAGATTACTCTGGGTAAATGCATTTGCCTAGAAATGTCTGAGCTGAAACTGTACATTGTATCACCATGATTCATAGACTGACTCCTGTTTTATATAACTACAAATCAATTTACAGCTTTTACTATGCAATATAAAAAGAAACGAAATGAGTCAAATACCATTTGGAACCTTAAAAACCAAGTCACTGACATTTTGCCCACTTTTTTACTTCTACTTCTGTGTGTGTGCAATTGGGAAATATGAGATTATGTCTCTTAGCTTCATACTCGTCGTGTGTAAGTAGTCATCTGTGAAGGCAGTCACCATGGGTTCGGCAGGAAAGCTACATCTGGAAACAACTAGCAGGCAGAATTCTTTTCCGTCCCCAGGCTGGTGCAGTGGACGGGGGATGGGCTGCCAGGTAAAGACTAGAAGAGCAGACTAACAGAAACAAGGCCAATACTCACACCAAGTTGTTTTTGGGTATAATATTAGGGAAAACCATTAAATCTGTTCACTATACAGCCTGCAGGCAATATGCTGACTTATAAAAAAATACATTAAAGGGAAAAACATGAGGTATAAGGTATATGAGGTATATAAAAAAGAGAACTGGGAGCAGATTTGGGTGGTGTTTGGGTGACAGTATGATATGAAAGCTTCTTGTCAGGTTTCCTGTGGAAAGAGTGAGCTAATGTAGCTCCTGCTTCTCACACATCTCTTAAATGCTTCATAGGAAGCGTGTTTGTTGGAAGCCTTTGGTCATTTACCTCACTGGTGCCACAACAAATCCCACTACTTGAGCAAAATCAACCCAGACAACCCTGTATGAAACATTTACATTATATGATTAGAAGAAACACATGGGTGAATGATAAGGTTATAGAATGGTCTTTCTCCAAAGTTTCTCAGTGAACTTATTGAGCGCTACATCCTAGCCCAATCACTTCATTCACAGGATGCAGGGTTACTTACAGACCTTAGGATAAAAAAGGTCACGGCAGGTGGAAGAGCTTTTTCTTACAAAGCTTTGGAATACTCTCCTTGCCGCTGGCCGAGCCTCAGATAGAGTTTCAATGTTCAAGTCTAGATTCAAAACATATTTATTTATTTAGGCTTTTGATTACTTTTTGTACAAGCTAACTGCACTTCCTGTTCTCTGAGATTCACCACGAGGTCAAATGCTGCAAGTCGAGGCTGCCGGGCCAACAATGCTGCTCCTGCAAGATGTGACGGAAGATGTGATGTCAAGATCACCATACGGACAGTATCAAAGGCTGGACCGAATAATGAAGAACTCCAGTAATGTATTTGTGCTTTGTGTACAATTGATTTATTTTATTTATTTGCCAGGCCACCCAAAGTGGGTTCCTGTTGAGTCTGGGTACTCTCAAGGTTTCTTTCTGTATTTCTGAGTCTAAGGGAGTTTTTTTCTTTCCACCGTCTTGCTCAACAGGGGTTTTTTGGTCAGTTACTTTTAAACTCTATAAATGCCCATTGTAAAAAGCACTGTATAAATGAATTTGATTTGAAATATATATATATATATATATTATATATGTGTGTATATATAATTAAAAAAAATCTTAATATAAATGTTTATAAATGTTAATATATAAATATTAAGTAGAAGTCGCAGTAGAATTATCGGGTCAAATAAAACATTATTATAAGTCCAACATAATGCATAATGTAATTCACACATAAGATGCCATATAAATGTCCAGCTGTGTGTACTTAAAACATTTAGCTTGAATGTTCCTAAGCAATACATTAGTGTCAGACATAATAAACACACATTTGTAGTACACATGCTGGGCTTGTTAGGAGGTGGTGTGAATCAGAGACCAAACTTTATTGCTGTCTCTTCAGCCTGGTTTACTGCACACAGTATCAATGTTTATTCAAGTAAAATGAAACTGCGTTTTATTAAAAAGTACCACAAATCCAGTAACATTATTAAATGTAGTATTTGTTGTAAAAGAAAATTCCACTCCTAAGTTCACAGAAAAACCAAAAGTAATAAACATAGCTGTTCCAGTACAGCTATAGTACCCTAGGTCTTTATTTTAATGCTAAAGGCACAAGTACTAAATGTTCCATTTCCTTTTTTTTCCTCCAGTTTAAAGGTCACGTGATATGAGGAGTGGATAGAGTCAGTGCTTATAATTATGAATTAATTATTCAAAAGTACAAGTGCGCCCTGGATGGGATTCTAGCCAACTGTGCCTACATGTGCTGTTCGATGTGGCTAGGGGGCGCTGCCAGCATTGCAATAAAGCAATCATGCTCTGGCACAATACGAGTCAACTGGACATAGTATGAGTATGAGTACACTTTTAATTGCTGCGCCAACGGTTCATAAATTATTAACTGGAATTTTGCCGAATTAAAACAAACATGTTTTGCCTTAAGAAGGTTAAATTCTGCAGACAATGAGAGGATCAGCTACTTTGATGCTTCCCAAGCATCTGCAATTGATGAACAACCTTTACCTTTGACATTTAGTAGCCTTTGGTCATAAGTTAAGATCAAATGTAAGCTGCCCGGTGAAAAAATTAGTCTCGTGTGACTAAAACGTATGATTTGATTTGGCATGATCTGGACAAGTGTCTGAATGTAGGTGGCATCAATGTTCAGCCAGGATTACATCAAATAACTGCACAGTTCAGATAGATTTGGACGCCTTCCATGGCATCTTACTCGTTGTTCCAGGTAGTCCTACATACTTCCAAAAGTATTCACATCTGGGCATTTAACAGGCCAGTCTAGATGTGTGAATACTACTGAATATTCACCATGTCAATCAGTCACATCTGCAGCCATTGTGGTTCATATTTACTATCACCTCTATCAAAGTAATTAAAACACCCCCAGAACATCACCTCTAGGTTGAACCAGACCTTGGTCCCTGTCTGTCAGTTTCTCCTTTTGGCTACAATTCTGATGATTATTCATTGTCACATGCATGATTAATGAGTGGGTGCGTATTTGCTTTTGAGGTGATAGCATGAGCGCCCTTAATTCTAAAAAATATATACTAATTAATATATTTAAAATATACAGTATAACCCTACACCTCTAACCCACTTTCATCCCACTGTTGTAGTTATTTATGTATTATTATTATTACTATTATTATTTTGTATCCCCATGTCTATGATCCTAAGGTCTACAGGTTTCCTTTAGAGTGAAGCTGCCCTTACTGTAAACAAGCACAAAGTGCCAGAACCCTAGATGTTTTTATTTTCTAACACTGTTTTCTAACAAACTTTGGTGCAAACCTCAAAGGATGCATTTCCTGGATTAAAAAAACATTTTTGTGAGGCAACTGTGAGGAAACTCCCCGCTGTTGGTCCAGCCTCTTTCATCTAAGAAGGTCAAAAGATTTCATCTTGGCTTTCACTTTTAGTTTGGCGACAAGGAAGCCTCACTGTTGAAAAGGAAAGGTTGGAGCCACACCCTGAAATAAATGCTGAAAGCCAAAAGCAAAATCGTACCGATACAGTGGAAGTCATGATGTCTCAAATCTGTTTATGGAGCGTCAGAGAACATTGGATGTAGAACAACCTCTTCACCTTATTTAAAGACGCACTTTGGGGCCATGCACGCCACACGCGAGAAGATGGGTGGAGCTCTGTACAATTTCTACAAGAATGGCTCTAGTGTTTCAGCCAGCCTGTTTTGACTACATCCTAAATTATCAACAGATGGGTTGGATTTTGCTCCCCTAATAAAATGGAATCCTCTCCAAATCCTGGGTTAAAATATGGAATGAGCACGTTCTAGGAAAAATACCCAACTTTTTTGACACATACTTTAGTTTACTGACCAAAGTTTTAATTTAGTTATCACACCATTTTTAGGGGAAGGAAAGAGTAAAGCTGAACAACCAGATATTATGCAAATATCCAGAAGAACACTATACAGTTTGTTCATGTGATTTGTCATTGTGAGATGATCAATGCGTACAGTTATATTGAGACAAAACTTGCAAATACAGGAAACTAAATTAATCTGTTGAGAGACTGAGTGCCATTTCATCCTCCCCTGGCAGTAGGAGTTCCCCCACATTTACAGCTGATTTTCCATGAGACTCTCCGTTCGGCAGGAAAACATTAAACTTGTCCTCCGTGGCCTTTTTCCCGTGATCACACAACCACTTGTGTGGTGGCGAGAACAAGCTTTACTACTGTATCTGTTTAAAGGGTTTGCAAGAAACTGGGCCTATGGTGCATCGCCAAATTCAACACAAAGATTAAAACACAACCAGCAAACGTGAAAAAAAAATCAGCTTTAGTGGTGGCCGATTAGTAAGTGGTCTACTTTTTGTTTTACAAAATGAAGAGGGACGGTCTTATTGTAATTAATAATAAACAAACAAATGATAAAGCCAATTATGTGGAACACTATAACCTGTATATGATGCTTCTTATACTTTTTTACATTATAAATGGAAAACCTACAACATAACCAGTACCTCCACTAAGACCACTCATCACACTAAGATGTTCTTCCGTTACCAGTTCCAGCTTCTTTCAAGCTGTTTTTCCATTATCAGTTCCAGTCCTAATAATTTCACTCAGAACATGTCAGAGGGTAATAACTTTCCCCTCTGAGTGTGCCATGCCAACAAAACTTTCCTGCTGACACTGTTTACTGGACAAGATGGGCACATTCTGTACATTATTTTAGTCTATATTTTACTTACATATCACATTCTCTCTTAATTGTTATACAGTACCTCACAAAATTGAATACACCCCTCACATTTTTGTATTTTTAATTCCCTTTTTTTCATGGGACAACACTGAAGATATGCCACTTTGATCCAATGTAACATATTCAGTATGCAGCTTGTATAGCAGCGTAAATTTGTTGTGCCCTCAAAATAGAGAGTATATGAAAATAATGGTGGCCACACAAAACATTGACACTTTGGGCACAGTTTGGCCATTTACACTTAGGGGTGTACTCACTTTGGTTGGCAGCAGATTAAACATGAATGGCTGTGGTTATTATGAGTGCACAGCAAATTTATACTGTTATACAAGCTGTAGACTGACTATGGGCTGAAGAGTGTGTGGGGAAACTTGGCTCGGCCATTGTGTTACTTTTTGATTTTTCTTTGCTACCTTTGCTGTTGTAGTTGTAATTGTAATTGTAGTGCTGCCAGTTGGAGTCAAGGAGGAGGACATGCAGAGTCCACACAGAAAGAACCCAAGCCGCTCCATCCTGGGATTGAACCCGTCCCGGGTCCCGAGTCCTGCCTCTTGTTGTGAGGCAGCGGTGCTAATCTCTCTCTCTCTCTCTCTCTCTCTCTCGCTCTTTCTTTCTCTCTTGCTCTCTCTCACTTTCTCTCTCTCTCACTTTCTCTCTCTCTCTCGCTTTCCCTCTCACTCTCTCTCTCTCTCTCTCTCTCTTTCTCTCTCTCTCT
>JAUZST010028367.1:9812-29919 GCA_034779995.1 Parotocinclus haroldoi | reverse complement strand
TATACGTGTAATTTTATTTGCTTATTTGGACTAAAATTCCGCTTAATCGGACCGAACATCTCTATTTCTATTTTAAATTTAGGTTAGCTTCTATTTATATACAATTACTATAAACGTATTAACTTTAAATGAATATAATTAATTAAATAGGTCATTTAATTCTTTACATATAACATCTAGACTGGGAGGTGAACACATTAACTGCTTGCTTCACTGTGCCATCCATTTTATGTCTGAAAAGGACATAATTTCATAATTCATATTACTAATAATACTGATTTATTAGATTGTGTGGCTTTTATTCACAGAGAGAAGATGAATTTATGTTTAAGAATAACACGTTTTGAACGCCATGCTAGTTAGGTCAAGTTTACCATAAAAAACGAACCTCTACGCCACTGTACGAAAATGTATTCTTCTACTGTTTTACATTCAGTCAATGTAACAGTGCCATCACTAGGTATAAAATGGTAATGCAGAATCTAATGAACACATCATCATGAAAGCAAGGAGAAAAAATGATTATAACCGAATACAAAAATTAAAAGCTGAACAAACGAATATTCAAACAGCCGAATATTCAGATCGAACCCAAGTTCATACAGCAGCGGATTAAAGCCATTAATGATATCCCCGTTTGTACATATCTGCAGAGACCACATAGAGACTGAATCATAATGTAGTATTTAGGGTCATGTGTTTTAAAATTAAACTATAACCGATCTTAAATGTACTGATGTTTTTAATCGAACGGTCATATGGCTTCCAGTCTGAACCCGGGTTCCTGTGCCTTGTGCCGTATAGAACGTGTCTTGTTTTCATGGTTGTAACTTATCCAATATGGAGAACATTTACCCCACGAGAGCTCATCAGTTTCCAATTAAGTCCGGTCTTTAAAAAGCCATTTTTACTCCATACAACAGAATCCCATCTGTTTTCTTACATCTGCTTTTATTTCATTTGTTGGAACTCGCATGAAGCTTCCCTCAGATCAAAGCGCTCTTCAGCTCTGAAGAGCAAGACTGATTTGTACCACTTCAGCCTCACTATTTTTAACAATGCTTTCTGAACGCTGGCCTAAAATGGCAATCCGGGACCGTGCAATTTGGGAAGACTCACAATGGCACAGTGGGGTGAGGAACAGTACCTTGTAGGAGCCGTTGGAGTACATCTGTATCATGTTCTCAGCACCCTGTTTCACTTTGAGCTCGATGTCGTTCTGTTTCTTCAGCGCGGCCAGGCGGCTGCTGTTGGTGCTGCTTGGGGTGTCAGGGGTCAGGGGGCATTCTGAAACTACAAAAAAAAAAAAAAAAAAAGTCAAACAGTAGAAAACGCTTTATACAGCAACATTTACTTGTTATCCGTTTGGATAAGGGTTGGTAGAGAAGGTGCAGCACATCAGTTTAACCAGGCAAAGCACCAGTTTGGAGGATATTAAAGAAGCAGAGGTCAGAAATGATCAGATGCACTGTCTGACCAAACACAGGTCCAAGCTTTTTGACTGAACAATTACTGCAGTGATTAATGTTTTAGCTCATTTCTTTTATCTTTAACCGGTGCAGTGGGTAGTTTCCCCAAACAAACAGGTCGTCTTGGACGTAGAAAAGATGTGATTGATATATATCAAGCAAAGAAAATGCCCAAGGACTAGAAGTGTGTGATATTGATTTAAAAAAAAAAAGAGAATATGTCAATATTTTCTGTGATTTTGTCTATAACTATAATTAGGTAATACTTTGGCAGTGTATATTTTGAGTAAAGATGTTTAAATCCATATCTCTCAAGCTTTCTCAAACCCCTGTAAACCTTTGTACAGTGTTTTATTTGCAGACGGTGAAAAGAAAGTTAGTTGCTGCGATTAAGTTAGTTCGTTAAAAAGTTAATTGTCTTACGTTTAGCTTTTTAAAAATGTATTATCGGCTCGGTGTGTAGCACCACTGCCTCACATCAACAAGGTCCCGGGTTCAGTCCTTCCTGTGTCTGCGTGGGTTTACTCCAGGTACTCCAGTTTCCTCCCACAGTCCCAAGACCCCCAGTCACTGTAAATTGGCGTTGATTCAAGGGCGTAATAACCTATGAAATGACCTATAAATAATGGCTAAAACACCACTGCTATAGGTCAGTATCATGGTGGGGTCTTCGATGTTTCTCCATGTCAGAGGTGAAACATCCTTCACAACAGATGAACTTTCCAGGAAAACTTTAAGAGCTTTAGAGTGGCCATCTTCCTTTAATGCTCTAGCAGAGTGTACTTATGATTACATGACAAGCTGGCCCTGGCAGATAGCCACCTCTTTAATAGACTTCTTTTTTGCTCTAATCGAATGTATTTCAAACATAAAAGGTGCTCTAGGAACTGATACTTGGAATCTAAATTTTACTGATTAACTGCTGCCTGACTCTTATTTTATTAGTTTCTGTTATTAGTTTACACATGTAGTTCCTGTATCTCATAGAGATAAGGGCCAGTTTCTGGAGACAACAGGACCTGAGAGCTACATAAAGTATGTTAATAAACAATTCAACAGAAGGTCCAGGTTTATAGTCCTGACACTTTCACTTACGCAAAATCATTAACCCATAATTGCTTGAAGACTGAATTAAAAAAACACCTTGAAAAGACTGAATTAGCTGCAATTAGCTGAAAGTCGCTGCAGATATGTAGAATGTAAATGTAGAATCCAGGTTCGAATCCTGGAAGCTGGGCTTGCATCATAAGGGTCAGGTGGTGCAGTTACAAACTGAATCTCATCCTGGGCATGAGCAATATGGATGGTGGTGGTGGTGGATCACAATGCAGTAACATTAACAATACCAACATTAAGTGGATGAAAGATAGGGCTCCTCTTCTTCCATATACAATAGCTGACTATATTAGTCTACTTACTGCTCACAAAAATGAGGAAATATTTCAAAATTAAATATCCCATAATAAAAGATTGCCTAATTTTTGTGAGCAGTGCATTTAGTTTTATTTTAGATACTACAATGTTTTAATATGTTCTCCCTGTTATTTCTTTAGCTTCTGTTTATTTGGCCATTTGATATAACCTTATGAATTAGATATTTAATTAGTTAGAACATGAATTAATTGAATCCTTATATTTAATTGGGTTTCCTCTCCTTGCTCATTTCGGGATTGTCATTAGAAGATGACATACAGAAGATAAAAACATTTCAGACAATGCTCTATTTTATAAAGCGCTGTAGAAACAAGTCTGACTTTGACTCTGGCAAGAACTATAAAATGAACTGCCATGAGTCAATATTGACGAGACACAATGGAGTTTATGTGAAAGGTTGAATGAAGATCACACCACAATTTTGAATAATTAATAAAGTATCAAAGTCGATTACAAAAGGGTTCATCAATTTCTAAACACCATACAACAAACGTTTGTCTGACGGCACCGATATTCTGCTTTCGACATGCTACCCAGTTGCTGCTTTGAGTTCAGGGAAAGAGGCCTCTCAGACATATTAAACAAACACTGTGAGTAACGACTGGTCATACAAAGCCATGGATCAATTCCCATCCTTCAGCATAACAGTCCAATTGCTGCCTCTAAACACCAAGGCTTGACCCCCTAAATACCACATTTCCAGATGAGGCCCAAGGGCCAGGTTCCAGACAGATATTAAGCCAAGCATCAGACGAGAGAACATTTATATATGGGCGACCCCCTTGCAAGTGTAATTTCGTCTAAGACGAGGATTTACCAGTGTCTGGAAAACAGACTGAAAGTGAAAGATAAATAACAACTGTACCTCAGAGATCAGGCAGCAAAGCAAGTGCCACTCAGACAGGACGACTTTCACAGGCTGGAAAAGTTTACTCTAAACAGTTTACTTCCTATGTTGACTTAGGATGGTACAGAGGAACGGGACCGACATGGAACTAAGATTTCTGTTATCCATATTAATGGGACTTAATGAGGAAAGTCATAAATGAATGGTAGACTACCGTTACTAAATGAACGATCATTTTTACTGTAAAAGTTTTCTTTGCTAAAAGACAATCCGATAACAGAAAACAAAAGGTTTCAGTATTCCATACATCAGTCTTATGTTAAAGTAGATTAACTTTTACATGAACATTTATGTCACTTACTCAGAGCGACTAACCATTAACACAGTCTTACAATCTAAGCAATTGTGGGTTAAGGGCCTTGTTCAGGGACCCAACTGTGGCAGAGGTGGGATTAGAATCCTGGCCTTTCTGGCCCGTAGTCCAGCACCTTAACCACTATGCCACCACAGTCCCTGTAGATACACGATATTCAATTCAAATTTCAGTAGTCAGGTATTTGCCCTCTCAATTGAAGAAATCAAACAGTAGTTCTAGTTCTACACCATTACTCCCCGATTTACCATTTAGTTGCATGAAAACCGAGAAGTTGAATATACATCATAACACAGTCTACGTTACAAAAGTTAAAAATGTTAAAACAGTACTACAATAACAAACTTCATCAATCAACGATCAGGTCCAATCATTAACAAAGTTTACATTTACATTTGCAGCATTTAGCAGATGCCTTTATCCAGAGCGACTTCCAGTTCATACAGTTTTACATTCCAAGAAATTGTGGGTTAAGGGCCTTGCTCAGGGACCCAAATTTGGCAGAGGTGGGATTTAAACCATGGATCTTCTACTCCATATTCCAGTACCTTAACCACTAGGCTACCACAGTCCCAAAAGGTGTTCTATTGGATTGAGCTCTGGTGACAGTGGAGGCCACTGGAGTACAGTGAACGCATTATTTACATTTTACGTTATTTAGCACATGCCCTTATCCAGAGCGACTTACAACTGACACAGTCTTACAGTCCAAGCAACTGATGGTTAAGGGTTCTTTCTCAAGGACCTAACAGCTTGGCAAAGGTAAGATTTGAACCCTGGACCTTCTGGTCCATAGTCCAGTGCCTTACCCACTAGACCACCACACCAAGTTTAGCTTCTAATAGTGTAAAATATCTCCTGTAATTAATTGTAGAATTGATTGAAAGTGTAGTGAAAATTATTGGTGCAACCCTTGGCTTTTTCTCACTTCATTTCCCAGTGCTCATCACTCCCTCCATGTGTGTGAGACCTATGATGGATTGGCACCTTGTCTAGAGTTGTTCCTGTCTTGTGCCCTGTGCTGCCGGATAGGCACTGGGTCTCCCTTGATCCTGACTAGGATAAACAGGTAAGACAATTGATGTTTAAGACATACTGTAATGCCTTGAGAACTTCAAGTGCTAAAGTATGAGTAATATTTCCAGTAGTAGTAACAGTATATTATTCCGCTTTGGAACGTTAAGTCTAAAACCAAACATTTTTGCCACAGTTGAGGTCCTTAACCCCAGATTGCTTGGACTGTAAGACTGTATGAGTTTTAAGTCACTCTGGATAAGGACGTTTACTAACAGCCATAAATGTAAATGTAAAAATCAACCCCAAACAGCTAGAACAATGGAGTCACCAAACCCAGACACAGTCAACACACAGCCAGAAGTACGAATCATCATGAACGTGGTTCCACTGTTCCAGAGTCCAGAGGCTGTGTGCTTTATACCACTCCATCTGACATTCGGCATTGTGCTTGTATGGTGGCATCCTATTACAGTACCAGTACAGTAATTCAGTGAGCTCTTCAGAACGACCCATTCTTTCACAATGTTTGTAAAAGCCAGACTGCCTTCTTGATTGTACACGCGTACAATTAATTCAATGATTAAGAGGAGTGTCCAAATACTTTTGTCCCTATAGTAAAAAAAAATCCATTCTAGATTTGACCTCACGTATTTGGTCTCCACTTATATGGAGGCACAATGCTCTCTGCCCCACCTGGCATTGAGACAAGTCTGTAAATTCCAGAGTAAATGCTGTACTAATGCGATGCCAATACAATACTGCTTAGCAGACAGTGGACACCTCGTATCTTCCTGCAAACTGAAGAGCTTCGCCTGAATGGCAGAAAGCCTTGGTGAAAACAAACCATTGGGTCATTTCTGCTTCTTTTTCTGTATCAACCACCCACACATACTGATATCACAATTCTGGTCTGCGCTGCAATCCAGAGTGATGAGATCACACTCACGTGTCGAGACAGGAGTGCAGTTCTGCACACCTGCAGAGCTAACAGGAACCTTGTGTCTCCGTATAATTCTGCACACATTGGAAGGGCGACAGCCAAGGAAGGGCAGGGTAAAAAGGCTAAAAAATGCTAAAGCTCACAAGGATTGGAACGAAGATCAAGGGAAAAGAGTATTAAGGAGTGACGAATCCAACGTTTCAAGTTTTTGGGGTCCAATCCTCGACAATATGTTATATGTATTCAATATAAGCTCACCAGATAAACAATTACTACCCTTGCCTAGGGTGTCGCTGACTTCAGGCTCCTGCAGATGGCGTTGCATGGGGGTGATCGAGTTATAAACACCTGAGGGGTGTGTCATAGTGGTACAGTGCAGTGAATGTGTCGAGCTGAGGGTGCAAAATGGGTCAGCTAAGCAGATGTCAATGCCTGGCAGGAAGGAGTGATTGTAAAGGCCATGTTTGAATATAAGATCATATAAGAGGGTCCCAACTCGGAGGGCCCCAGCCAGTTGACTGGCACTGTTCTACCAAAACTGTCCTGCTGGAGGACACAAGAACCCACAGTGACTGTCTATTGGACCACATAATGCTAAGAGACGTACTCCAATTTATTTATTATAATATTATTATATCTTTTATTATGCATACTGCTATATGAAAGATATACTGACATGGTGTCAAGGATGTGATGAACAAAAAGTCAAACATTTTAACCAATTTCTACAGGAAAAAGTAACCCTTGCTACTAGTTTCTAATCCCAACCCCACAATTTCTCTGATGCACTCAAAATCCTATCTATGTGGAGTCTGCATGTCCTCCCCGTGTCTGCGTGGTTTTACTCTGGGTACTCCGGTTTCCTCCCACAGTCCAAAGAGATGCGTGTTAGGTTAATTGGTGTCTCTAAATTTGCACTGACTTGTGTGTGTGTCTCTTTGACGACAGGCGATGTGACACGTTGGTCAAAGTAATCTATTCTTCGTGGGTATGAGTGGACCCCACAACAAGTGGGACTTGAACCACGAGGAAAGAAGAGATGATTTGTGAACACCTAGAACATTACTAATGAGGGTTCGTTTTTTTCTTCACTTGAACACGCATGTTAGCGATTCAGATAGCAGGTTATGGAATTACACTTCCAATCAGAAGTTTCGAACACCTGGGGTTCGACCTGAAACGACGCGGGGAACGACATCTGCATGTGGAGGATCTTAATCCATCTGAAGCAGCAACATAAAGCCACCGTTCTCCAGAAAGTCACAGGAAATGTAATCAAGTAACTATAGAAAATTGAAACTCTATAATTGTGTAAATTAGAGAGATGATGCAGATTAAGACTAGTTTGTGCCAAAACCGCCAGGAATGTGTATCTGCTAGAACCATCTCCTAAATGGAAACATTTTAAACTTCCTTCCTGTATCCTCCAGGCTGCGATGGAGAGCAAAAACTAAATTCCTACAGACATCAGACTCGAATCTGAAACCTAGAAACCACATAGGCTAAGAATTCAGTAAGAACACGTCAAAATACAAGGAGAACAGAAAGAAACAAGTAACCGTGAGTCACACTAATGTCTTTTCTTCAGTGAATACGCTGCTCACAAAAATTAGGGTATTTTTCATTATGGGATGTGTCATTTTTTCAGTATATTTTACATCAGGAACCAGAAACAACAGCTTTTTTCAAGGTAACAAGTCGAACCAAAACGGGAACTGAAATACCAGCTGTTGAAAATACAGGAACGATGCCGATTTTGTTAAATCTTTATGAATTTCTTACATTTTGAACCTAGACCAGTTTTATTTTTATGTACAATATTTAGCTAGTTTTTCATGTTTTAATCCTGCTCTGCCTGGTCACGGTCCCGGTCCTTCCACCTGAAAACGCAGTCCATAGCCAGGCGTGCATTATTTCAGTCATTTTAATACCTTTATATTTTAATCTAAAAATAAATTCCAACGTTTTGATTCCACAGAACCCGAGGCCTGGACCACCAATCCAGTTCTTGTTTTTAACCCGTTCTGTTATTCATACAATCGTTTCATCCAGTTCCTACTAAGCTAATATACAGTACTGTGCAAATGTCTTAGGCCACCATTAGACTTGTTGTCTTAGCAACGGTATAATAACAATGTAACAATTAATCCCCAAACTTTCGAACTCTGATTTGTCGCTCAACAATCCAATTAGTCCTCCAATCTTCATTCCAGTCTTTGTAAGATTTGGCATATTTTAGCCTTTTCACTCTGTTCCCCTCTCGAAAAAGGGGTTTCTTTGCTGCTACCCTTCCCAAAACACCATTCCTAATCAAGCTTATTCAGACTGCAGAAGGGTCAACTTGCCATCTCGGTGAAGCCTGATGCTGCTGCTGTTCAAGTGCAAGGCGAAGTCATGAAATACTTACCACTGTGTCCCATTTTTTTAGCCATCCAGACAATTTTCCTGCATTTTCTGGTTGCATTGTAATAAAGACGCTGAAAATTAATTATACATGGTCTTCATACCATCAAAACAATGGACCATCAAATCAATTGCTGGCCTAAGGCTTTTGCACAGTACTATCATTTTTAATGAACCGAACAACTGAATGTTTGACTAAGCGTATTTTAATCATAAAATTAGACTCCCAGCATATAAGTGTGAGCTACTTTTGTATCTTGTTTATAATTGTTTTCCTCAAGGTTACCAATTGCTCTTGGTGTGAGTACATCTCCGTCTGGAAATGGTTTTTTTTTTCAGCTTAATGCATCTGAACTGGATCTGAAAGTTTGACAGAAGAATGGTTCAGTTCTTTCTTAAGTAGTTTATTTCTATTGAGCTTTTTACAATGACGTATCATATACAAGCAGCTCTAAAATGTTCTGTTATACTCAATTACCTGAACTCAAGCTTAAACTGAGCAAGCTTAGTGCAACAGTGACGAGGAAAACCCACTAAAGACAAGACAAAAAAAATGGAACTGACCTCCTTAGATAATGTGTTTAAGAATTAAACTGTTATCTTATTAATAGCTTTAGAATAATAGTTCCAATATATAGAAGCTAAGCAAATTATTCAAAGTATAATAATTACAATCAACCAGAATAAAATGTAGCGTGATAAATGAGAGATACTGTAATATTATGAAGGGTATGATCAAATAGTGAATGGATGTTTGGTGCCCATTTAAGGGACGGGGCCCCAATAAATACCCAACCCAACTTGTTTTTTGGACCATCTGACTTTTGGAGAAGGTCAGGGGTTTACCAGTTCTTCAAAAGATTACTCAACGAAATGAAAAGCGCCATTGCTTGTGTGCCATTGGTTTAGGCAGAATGTGTGCAGAATGAACATCAGACCACATTTTAGATGCAATTAGTGTCACAAAGGCTTTTCTAACCGCAGGAAAATCTGAGGTCATTTCCTCTTGCTAATCCTCCTCGCTCACTCCTCCTCTATTCAACACAGGCTCAAAATAGCCTGCACATGGCTGAGCCGGCCTCATGCATTTAGTGCATGACACAGAATGCTTATCCACCCGCTGAGGTCGTGACCTGAGGATCCCAAGCTCCTCAACCTGCATGGGTTCAAGCAGGGGAGGATGGATTCCACGGTCCAATGAACATTCGTGGCTGAAATCAATATGAAACACTTGGCCAAGGCCAAATACAGATATTTTTTACACAGTTTTTTATTTTTTATTTTTATTTTTTTAACCGGTGCATAAAGTAAACGGACTAAATATGTTTTTAATATATTTTTTTTCCAAATAAAGGAAAACTCATTATCAAATTTAACTTGCTACTCCATCATAATAATTGAGTTTGAGTAATCGAACAACCTTGTTTGACTTTACTTGATTTTTGATCATCGTGCTTAATGATATTTCGTTGCTTCATATTCCTTTTAAAATATCCCCCTCGCTTTTGTCAGCAGTCGTATATTCAGTTTAGTTTGGTTGCAGAAAATGCAGATCAACACTTCGATAATATTTATAATATACAATATTTAGGACTAGAAACATAACTTATTATTCCACCTCTGTAAATAAGAAAATCATATGTGGAGAGCTGAACACATAAAAGACAATGTTTATGTATTAGAAGGGAAGAAATTTTAAAAAGACGTCTTATTTTGCATTACATTTTCTATTGCTTTTTAATCAAGTAATAGTAATTTCTTATCTCATACTCGTACTTCATAGCTTCAGCTCGAACTGTAACAGTTGTTTGAAAACTATGCTTAAAGAAAAGACCGAGATGTACCTAGGACCTCCTCTGGGTCTTTGACGACGATGTGGGCGTTGAGTTCCTGCAGCTCCTGGTGTAGCTCCTCCACCTTTTTGTTGCTCTTCTTCAGCATGTTATCCACATAGGCCAGGCTCTTTTTATCTGTGGTGACCTTGCGCAGGTTCTCGGCTCCCTCCTTGATCTTCAGCTCCTTGCGCAGCTCGCGCTTGATTTGGTCTTTTATCTCGTCCAGCTTATGCTGCACCATGGTGTCGGACAGATCCATGCTCAACCCCATCAGACCCAAACGCTCGGACACCATGTGAGCTCGAGAGTCACCCTGACAGAGCGAGAGGGAGAGAATAAATGAGTACAAACTCAGAGAGAGACAGAAAAGTCCGTTTATACTGCCATGCCAACAGGCTTCCAAAGTCCTCCAACGGCTTTTCAGGGGACTGGGATGGGCGGTTTGAGGAATCTGGTGAGCACAGACAACACTGAAACAACTAGGAATACAGAAACGAGAGCTGAAACAACACTACAGATGGTCCACCTGAATTTATCTGAATTTAACTAAGAAGCTCATTATATATTAGCATAATATATTCCAAATAATTCCAAAGCCTAACTTAAAAATGCTTAAAACAATAACGTTAACCTCCAGTTGGGCAAAATTATTACATCAAAGCGTATTTTTTTTACGTTGAATACCACTTGTAATTTATTGAATAATGTACTGAAATTGAAAAACAAACCAGTTATTCGTATGGCCATGGCTTTTCCTCACTAAATTTCCCAGCACTCATCACTCTGGGGTGGCTCCCCAAACCAGGCGCTGGTTTACATTTACATTTCCAGCATTTAGCAGACGCCCTCATCCAGAGCGACTTACAACTCATACAGTTTTACAATCCAAGCAATTTGTGGGTTAGGGGCCTTGCTCAAGGACCCAACTATGGCAACTTGGCAGAGGTGGGATTTGAACCCTGGACCCTGAACCCTGGACCTTCTGGTCCAGAGTCCAGTACCTTAACCGCTAGGCTACCGCTTTATCACGGGAGAGTACCGTGCTGCCATTCCATGCCCAGGAAAAAATGAAATAAAAAATTCATGGTATGGTTTGCAACACTTTGCTACTACTAGGTTGGACCTTCCGTTGGCATCAGAACTGCCTTGATTCTCCATGGCATGGATTTAACAAGGTGCTGCAAACAGTCCTCAAGAGATTCTGGTCCACACTGACATGACTGCACATCCATGACATCCATCTGCCGTTCCACCACGCTCCAAAAGTGCTCTATTGGATCGAGATCTGGTCACTCTGGAGGCCATGTGTGTACAGTGAACTCATTGCCTTGTTCAAGAGACGCCACCTCTAATGCCATTATAACCATTAACCAGTCAGAATGTAGATACCAGCCCAAATGACGCTGCAACCAACTGTACCGTGGCCACCACGATGACAAATGCAACAAAATCTAACAATGAACTGGACGACAGTCATCACCCCTGATCGTAGTAATAACAGTAATAGTATCTCCACATCAAGTTATTTACTTTGATCTTCAGCTCTAGTATTAGGGCAGCTAAAATTATTGGCTACTGAATCTTTTAATAGTAGGTCAGAGTGAAAAGATTGTTATTAACTTAAACAGCGAAGGTGACACACGATTTCAAGCTGTGGACTGGATAAGTGCAGATACACACACACACACAAACACGCACACAAACACACACACACAAACACACAGGTAAACATATAAACACACACACACACACACACAAACAAACACACAAACACACACACACACACACACACACACACACACACACACACACACACAAACACACAGGTAAACATATAAACATACACACAAACACACAGGTAAACATATAAACATACACACAAACACACACACAAACACACACACACAAACACACAAACACACACACACAAACACACACTGCCACAGACATACACATAGATAAACACACACACAAACACACACATAAATAAACAAGCACGCACAAACACACACACAGACCTACATATATAAACATACACACAGACACACACATATATAAACGTACACACACATTTATAAACACAGATGTATAGGGATGCACAGGGACACACAAATTTGGACTAATCTGGGTTCCTTTTGCATCTTGACCTTCCCACTATTTCTTCCCTATAATATTTAGAGAGTTTATTCCTTGCCATTGTCACCCCTGGAAAGAACACGAGGTCTATTTAAAACAAACAATATATAATATTTTTTTTTAATATGCCCTCAGTCTAAATTCTCATGGCCTCAATGGGAAAGATATTTCTGTGTGGCAGGGTGCGAGGAAAGAAACATCTGGAAAACGAGCTAGAACGGGCATTGTATGTTGTTATGTTTGAGTGGGAACAGTGGGGATTAGTCAAGATAGAAAGGAAAACGGGCGAGTAACTGAGGAAAAACAGCAACCCTCTGCTAGACAGCTGAACACTGGGATTGTTTCGTCTGTTGTATCTAATTCATATTAGATTTCTTATATTTGACGGAAAGTACTTTTTACTTCCACGGCACATTCTCTGTTCATTTTGCGTTTTCTTCTGTAGATTATTTACACAGATATTCCTTCTTGTTCAAATATGGAAAAAAAAGAAAAAAGATAAAAAAAAGTACATGGACAGGTTCACGTTCCAGTACAACAACGACCCTGGGCTCACCACAAAACACACACCATAAACAGAGTGATGTAAGAGCAGGAAGATAAAACGTATTTGAATGGCCAGACCAATTATTTGAATTTGTTAATTAAAATGAAACAGTCCATTAATCGCTCACCACAAAATCTGACAGAATTGAAGAACTCCTCCAGAAATAACAGGCAAACATTTCCAAAGCTAGGTGTAAAGCTAGAGATTGCTGTCACACAAATTGACCAAACTTAGCCATGAGCTCTTCAAAGTTGGCTCTTGGTGGCTTCGTAACACTCCTGGCTCAGTCATCCAGTTTAGGAGCGTTGGTTGTGCCACACACTTTCTCTTCTTATTAATACCCTTCATGATAGACCAATTTCTTATCTTATTATTATTCACCGTGGAATTTTGTTGATATTCCAACGCTTACAGTCCCAGTATGTACATAAAGATGGCAAAACATTTTATATCCATTAAATTTCAATGTATGATTTAATATAACTAGCGTAATAAATAGGAGTGGACAAATATGAAATGGTTTTCTGCTTGAACCTCAAACCCTATTTCCAGAAACACCAGTGCAGCCCAGCTAGCGGCTCCGATTTACTGTATAGGTTATAAGAGCACGGACTAGTTTGTCAGCATCATGCAATGAGAGCATCTTTCACTACTTCCTTTGCTATCCGGATGCAAAGCTGCAGGATAAACCAGTTCCTCCGAGCAGAAAAAGCTTTTTGTGTGTGACTGCATGAGCACAGTCAGACTGAAGACCATTATGCATGATCATGTAGGTGTTGTGATGGGCAGGAAAGAGGCAGCTTGGAAAAGTCATTGTGACTGCAGTCCATTCTGAGGTCACCATGACAATGCTCTGACACCTCCAAAGTGTACAATTTGAACAGCGAGAGCTCTGAGGAGCTCAGAATAATGGCCTTCTTGAATGCGCCACCTCTTTCCAAAGCTTAACTCTTACTACTAACTTGCAAGAAACTAACTTGTGCAGGAAATCAGATTTTGTTAGCAGTCCGATCAGTAAGTTCACGAGTAGTAGGGTAACAAGAAACTGCCGGGTTTGTATGGCTCAGGTAATGATCGGATTTCCACTTTGCAACCAGCCAATAATCAATAATAAAGATTTTAACTTTAAACATGATATCCATCCCAAGTCGTTCGATTCTAGCTGCCTTCTAGTGACAAAAATACATACATTGGTACCTCTTTTTTCTTTGTTAATTCGTTCCAGATTGTCGAGAACCGAAAATGTCAAGTACCGAGCACACTTTTCCCACAAGCAACAGGGATTGAATGAATCCCGTCCAGACCTCCAGAAAATCCACACTGTATAAAGGAATTCTACGTATTAATGGAGTTTTACCGTACAGATGTTCCCTGATTTATAATGGGAATATCTTCTGAGTCCATCATAGGTTAAACGTAGAGCCATCTATACTGTATCATACCAATAAGAAGCAGGTTAACATTTAAAACAATTAAACCAGTTCACCATGATGATTTATTTTATAAAGTGTAAAAAAAAAAACTCTCATGGAACTTTGAGAGTAATAGATCGAAAGTGAAAAGTAAAAACAAACTATCTGTGAACAAAAGCATATAGGTAAGGTAAGTGCAACCTGTGTTTCCTTTCGATTGTGTCTTATAATTAACTTTTGAAGGTTCCATCAATTAGGCTACTTGAACTAAGTACTACAGTACTGTAAAACACACACACACACACACACACACACACACACAAATTAAACATGGTAAACAGTGGAGACTATCACAGAGAAAAGGTTATGGTGAACATGCATCACTGAATCGTGAGTCATGAATTGGCTGAAATTTACATTTAGGTCATTCAGCAGATGCTCTTATTGCGACTTACAATTAATACAGTCTTACAATCCAAGCAATGGTGGATTAAGGGCCTTGCTCAGGGACCCAACTGTGGCAGAGGTGGGATTTGAACCCCAGACCTTCTGGTCCAGAGTCCAGTATCTTAACCACCAGGCCACCACAGTGAAATGAGTCGCCTGGTTCGACACATACAAGTTTAAGTGCGCTGAGTATCGGACAAACTTCGAAAACCGAGATACATTTTTCCTAGTCAAAAGGTGTTGAGAACCAAATTCAACAAGAGAACTGAGGAAGCACTCTATTGCACTTAGCAATGCTAAATGATGATGTATTGTTGTGGTTCTGACTCAGTTCCCAGTAAACTACTACCCCATGCACTGATTTATTTCATATCAACATTGACAGTCAGTCTATACACTGAAGAAGGGTGAAATCTTATCTCACTGTAAAGCTAAATTTTTGACCCCTCTTCATACTGTGCATGTGTGTTCGTGCACTCTCTCGCTCTCCCATACCCCCCCCCATGAACTCTTTTACTTCACATGTATCCTGTTGTGTTTACGATGACAGCAGGCATTTCAAAAACAGCAGTCAACACATTGTAAAGTTCATTCATTATCTCATCCGATTATCCTATTCAGGGTCACGCGACAGCCTGCGCCCAGCCGGCAGCACAGGGTCCAACACAGGAACAAACATTGACAGGGCACCAATCTATCATAGGGCACTCAATCACACAATCACACACTAAGGGCACCTTTGGATACAACAAACACAACCTAACAAACAGTTCCTTTGAATGTGGGAGAAAACCAGAGAAAAGCCACGCGGACACATGGAGAACATGCAAACTCCACACAGAGTTCAGGTTCATGATGAAACAAAGGGATTATCCTGCAGCAGCAACCCCTACCCAGCCCCATGGCCACGTATCTGAACCATGATATTGAAACCAAATGAAGATGCATTTGTAGGAACTGCTAAAGGGAATCAAAATTTAGTTCCTAGGAATCTTTCAACTGTTTCTGAACCAGATACAGTTTAAATATAGTTTTGATACCCAACCCTAGTGGTTATACTGAGTTTACTTTAAGATTAAAAATAGAATAGCTACGTTTTGGTTAGTTAAATTTTGTTGGGTAATAAAATGCCATGCACAGGATCTCTATAATCCAGCTACATGAAGAGCAAACAGCGCAACAAACATAAGACAAACTCTCTCAGTGAAATGATAGAACAGCTCAAATTTGGCAGCGAGTCGCTAATGACGGGTTTACATCCCTCTACAAAATGGAGTTTACAATTTGCAAAGGCAGAAACTACCAGACTTGATGCTGATTAGAAAGCAGAATAAATAATATGTTGTACTCCAGTGAGGGAGGTTTGCGGACCATTTTAAAGGATCATTAAACCTTATATTATTCCTGCGGGTTTAAAGCAGAGAGCCAAATGAGAGGCTGGTTCGAGAAACCAGCAGCAGACGCCAAATTATGACCTGCATAAACACAGGGTTCCTGCAAGGCATGTGCTGATAAATTGGTTATGTGATACAAGGCCATAATAAATAAGCACAATATTCACATTGTGAGTACCTTAAAATATCGTCCTTACATCTGGGTTCCATTCAGGAGCCGCCTCAAAGGTCGGAGGTTCCAAACGAACATGCTACTGTAATAAAACGCAGACCAAAACACAGTCGCTGGGGGAAAACCCTGAAAACGTCGGGTGGGGGTGAACTGGTAGCAACACCATGTTACATTCAAACAAACGAGCTAGCAAAGTGCCCGCATTTACAAAAGCCATCTGGACAGTCAAGAAACAAACAGAAACAACTTCATGTTACCTTTGCAGCATTCCAGCTATAATTCAAACTTTTCAGGGCTATTCAAAGCTACCAGAGGCAGCTTGATGCTCGAACCCTCAACAGGTGGTCAGTGGTCCAGCACTATAACCGCTCGTTTGTTTATGAATAGTTAGATATTGTTTCCATTTGATCGATTCTGAATCCACATACAATTCTTTTTTATTTCAAAATCGTGAATGTCTGGGAAAAATGTTATAAATATAAAAGCTATAAATAAAATATTATTTAAAGTTCAACTTCAAAAGTGATCACTTGTACAATATTTTTTTCCCATCATAAGTAAAAAGAGAAATGTGACCTCATGCTCAATGACAGAAAACAATGAGCTGGGAATACTATTTGTACCCTGACATTTTAAAATAATCGGCATCGGCCGATATCTGCAGTGCCGAGGCCAATATTCAAAAATAGTGGTGAAAATGCAGAAGCTCTTTTCCTGCATTACATCTTGTAGCTCATAAAGTGAGACCATAAACAAAATAATCTCAGAAAACAAAGAGATGCAGGGTTTCAGTGAGGGTGGGGCCAGTTAGGAGAAGATAAACAAACAGGGTTTATTTTTTGCAAGGGTTTACAACATTTTCATTTTTACCTCAGAAAGACTGTCATGCTGGTTTCTGGTACTAAACGTTGTGGTTAAGTCAATTAATACAAAACAGAGCGTAATCAGAATGCATTTATAGCTTAAATAAATGTTCAATGAAGTTCAGTGATTCTGGTTTCTGGTTTCTTGTTATTTTATCAGTTAAGCAAAAAAAGCAATAAAAAAAACCCTGATATCTGCATTAAATTTCAGCCATTGGTCACCCTGCTGTCTATATAATCGACATCGGCATTTAAAAATCCGTATCAGTCAACCACTAATCTCTATTGCTGAAATGATGAACCTGTGGTCCAAAGTAATAATTTTTACGGTAAACGTTTATTTATAATAGGCTGAAGTAGGAAGAAATTGTTCTCAGTAAAAGGGTGGAGAGTCCGGGACGAACTCTTGCCTTAAGTATCTCGAGGTCTTGTTCATGAGTGATGGAGCGGTAAAATGGAGCGGGTGATCGACAGGTTGGATCGGTGCAGGGTCGGCAGTAATACAGACTCTATACCGGTTTGTTGTGGTTAAGAACAAGCTAAACCACAATGCAAGGCTCTCAATTTACTGGTCGATCTACATTCTTAACTTCACCTATGGTCATGAGCTTTGGGTAATGACCAACAAAAAACAAGATGGTAAATACAAGCGGCCGAAATGGGTTTCCACCGCAGGGTGTCTAGTCTCTCCCTTAGAGACAGGGTGAGAAGCTCGGTCATCCGGGAGAGAGTCGAAGTAGAGCCGTTGAGAGGAGCTAGTTGAGGGGGTTCTGGCATCTGATAAAGATTACTCTACACCTCCCCAGGGCGGTGTTCCAGGCAAGGCTAACCGGGAGGAGACCCCGGGAAAGATCCAGGACACGCTGAAAGGATTACATGGCCCAGCTGGTCTGGGAACACCTCGGAATCCCCTAAGAAGGGCTGGTGGAGGTGGCTGGGGAGGAGGTGGTCTAGGTCTCTCTGCTTAGGTTGCTGCCCCCGCTCAGACAAGCGAGGTGTAACCATGCACACTGCATTTAGCCTGTTTATTTCCTCTCAAAGCAGAGCCCAGCTTGTGAGTGATTTAGAGCATCCCTTTCCTGCTAAATCTCTAGCAGAGTGTATCAAAACAAAACACTGTGTGAAGTCATGCGTGATTACATGACGCACCAGTCCTGGCAGATACGTGACTACTTGGACAGGTCTTTGCTCTTCAAGCATAAAACACGTTGGTAGGAACCAATACACTTTGAATCAGCATTTTTAATAGGTACTCAGTTCTTGGAATTTAAAATGTGTACACACACATAAACAAAACACGGTTAATGTTAGACTAGGTTGAAGAGAGAAGACAGATTTAGATAGTGAAAAAAAAACAGTTTATGGACCAAAAAACTAGAACCTGGCAAGGGTGTGGTGGGGTGGGGGTGTGGGATGTAATGAAGGCAATGCAGGGATCTCTTAATAACTGCCAGCAGAGGGTTGGGCCAGGGTTGTGTGAGAACATCTGGGAGGAAATCCAGAATGCTTTAGCAGCAGGCGTGACTGTTAAAAATCAATCACTTAAATAATCATCTGTCACAAATAAAACTTAAAATTATTAAAAGTGCTTACAGTTTCTTGCAGGTCCAGAAAACTATAGTCCAAAATGGTTTAAGTTCAAATTGGGGGCATCCAGTGTGAATTTCAGCTTCACCTTTTATCGGTGGTGCATCTAGTAAACCCGACATCCTGTTCAGTGTGTACCTCTGGCTGGCCAAATACCCTGCCCCATAACCCCCGGCCAGGGGTTCAGTCTGAGCAGCAGATCATGAGCGAAAAACGTTGGACATTTGGAACATTTCATGATCTCCAGTGACGTCAGCCATGTGACCTCTGATCACAATCTAAACAGAATGCTTTTAATTTCATTTCAGCACGTTTACAATATTGGGTGTCCAAGATGATATTTGTAACAATTAAATGTAATTAAATGCAAGTAATACAATTAATATGTTTGTAAATAGCTTTCCATAGAATAACTACAGCATACAAGACAACAGTTTAAATGAAGAGTAACTGAATAGTGGTGCAGTGGTTAAGGTACGAGGGTTTATATCCCACCTCTTCCCAGCTTCCTCTGTTTGGCCCTTGTGCAAGAAAATAAACCCACAATAAGTGTAAAAAAAAGTTTCTTGGTTATACATGGTTCACATACATTTATTTATTACTAACTTAAATATTATTATTGATTTAAATTATATTATTTACTTAATTTGACTATTACTTTAATTTACTTTTAAGTATTTAATTATTTACATTTATTTCATTAACATCTAGGCCACCCATGGAGGGCGGGTCCCATTTTGAGTCTTGGTCCTCCCAAAGTTTCTTCCTTTTACTTTCAGGGAGATTTTCCTTTCCGCTGTTACCCTAGGCTTTGAGACAACGCTCCGTTATAAAAAGCGCTATAGAAATCAATTTGAATTGAATAAATGCCTAAATGTAAATGAAAAGTTTAAGTTTACGCAGGTACTTATCTATTAGCACTGCCTCATGTTGCACTGTTTCATAAGGACTTGCACCAGGATATTCAAAGTGGGTGATATGTTAAAGATATTATATCAACCTATTTAATTCCTTTTTCAAAATATGCAATACTTATTATAATAAATGTGATTACAGGCAAAAATGCATCAGTCGAGACGCATCATAATAACTAGTATTATTCCATACTTAGTCGACAGATTTAGTCAAAATATTCAATTAAGCAGGATCAATTACCCTCTTTTTAATTAAATATGCAGTTAGTCAGTGGTGTTTAAGCACTGGCAACATATTGGCTGGGGGGGGGGGGGGG
>JAUZST010028356.1:0-29921 GCA_034779995.1 Parotocinclus haroldoi | reverse complement strand
CACAAAAAATGCATTCAAAGAATTTCATGATTGCACTATTTCAAATTATTCTAATTCGTTGACCAGCACCTGTATATTGCACCCGTAAAAACATTTACTTCAATTTTGATAAATACGAACAAAGTAACCCTTTGTATCAGTGTCTGGTGTATGCAGAGGCAGTAGAAATTGTGTTTTTGAAACTGTTATCATCCTAGCAAATAATTCAATGTTCTTTACATACTTTTGGCTGTATACATTATTTGTGATTCTGTAATCATGTTTTCCCTAGATAGTGATACTAGTTTTGTGGTAAGGTAAGATTAGACCAATGCTATTCAAAAGATTTGCAAAAGCAGTACAAATTAATTCAAAGACCAATTCTCAGAAGTGTCTGACCACAATACTATACACACTATGACACTTATATCACTGATGCATATCTGCTAGAGTTCTGTGTCTACTAGGGGATGTGATGAACACTAACTAAAATAAACATGGTCCAAAAACCCAGCCCTGAATGAAAAATGAGTAATTGTGACCAGAAAAAAAGTCTCAAGCCCATCCCTGCATTTCCATTACTGAGCAAAAGCTGGTCTATGTTCATTGTACTTGAGTCACTATCAGCTAATACACCTCTGACTAAGCTCTCACCTTTTGCCATCCAGAAAGGGGTCATAGGAATTGCTGAAATGGTGAAAGATGCTAAGAAACTTGGATCATGCCAAATTCCAGTTGAGTGCCTAAAAATGTACGGGCTGATAACCTGCAAAACATTTGCTGGCGTTGGCATAAAATCACACAGCTGGCACTTAACAGCTGTAAATGAGTCATCTTTACAGGAGAATTTAAAGCATGGAAGAGACTGAAATAACACAAGAACTCGTTCCACAGGATGTCACCAATGTATCACCATTAAAATACATGGCCAAATTACTAATGCATGCATGATCACATTTAACAAACCTTTTCCCTCAGCTAAGCTCCAGGATATCAGAGAGTGGACGTGGATCTACATACTCCCATCTCTGTAAGGTGCTCCAACGGCCAAAAAATTGATCATGGTACATCCTTTTGCAAGGGTAGCACAAAAAGCAGCAACTGCATGTAAAAAGAAAAACTGCAGAGAACTGCAATAAAAACTGGACTACCGCTATCTAAACACACATAAGATCCTAATGTAAGTCCTGCAGACCAGAGTAGATATATCGAAATGAAGGAAGCAGCACCACACCACTGACCGTAGGCTATCATCCTAAAATAAAAGTAGCTCTTGTTTACTCAGTTCACAATCAAAATGAAAGTAAACCCCACCATTCAATGGAACTGTCGTGGAATTACGTCTAACATCCCAAATTAATGCAAATACAAATTAACAGGCAATAACATTTCGCATATCAAATGTCATTGCTAAAGTCATTACGCTCTGCTCTGGTTATATCCCACTTTACTCTCTCTTGGTTCTCTAAGACGTGAACATGATACACACAAGTTACAAGTTAGTTTTTTGGACGATATGGGGTAGTGAGTACTTTCCAATTACAAAAATTAGGGGATAGTTCCCAAAATGAATATTAAGCAGTTAAAGAAAGAGGCATTTGAATTGATTTAATTCAATAAGATAATCAGAAAAGAAAATAAATCAAAAAGTTGTTCGATTGCACAAATGAGATGCAAACTCAGTTATCGTGAATTAATTTTATAGTGACAAAGTGATATTTCATGGGAACGAAAAGAGGCATATCAAACTGGACAAGAGTGCCACACATTTGCTCACTCAAAACTGCCAAAACACACTGAGTGATGAGGCATGGATATGATCAGATTGCCCAGCAATTCTTGTGGGATCCTACTATTTTATCTATCTCAAAAAACCTTCCTGGCTTCCATGCAGAAAAAGCAACCTTTGGTTTAAGCAATTGGAGCCTGTAAAAAAGCAAAACGTTTTTTTTAACATCAAATTGAGGAACACCTTCGTAAAATTAAAATAAGTCAGGCACATGCTCAGAAGGTCGTCTCAACCAAAAAGAAAAGCTGGAAGGACTTTGAGCAAATTAACTGCAAACATCCCAGCTACAAAGGTCCTGAATTTGTAGGAACCTGATTTATATAATGAAAATGTTATTAATATTGAGAGTTATAAAAACAGGTTTGTAAATAGAATATTAATTGTCCATTTCGATATTTTTGAATAATGTGTTTTCGCTTTAATTGCGCCTTTTATCTTCTCTCTGTCTCACTCTCACTTTATAGTATTGGCTCTGATTTTACGACACGTGTGGGATCTAGTCATTGATTGCTGAAGTTAAGCCCTGTCTAACTAGCTCGTTCTACACTCCCTGCTACGTCAGTGAAAGCACACCAGTCTTTTACCCCAATTGGAAAATGGTCAGGAACAAACACGGGAAGCTGTGTTACACTCATATCAGCTAGCTTTAACAGTTATGTCTTTTAGTAATGCTCAGTTCGTCAAAGAGGCTTAGAATCAGACTACCAGTTGGTTAATCTAGGTAAAATAGTATAAATAGGTAAAATAAATACTGTTACCTATCACATAAACTTATAACTATAGGCTTTGTGAAATACTCTTCAGAAAATGCTTCCAGATTTTAGGCTAAACTATATTATATTTTGACAGCATAACAATAAACTTGAAATTAATTAAAACATAAAGTCAAATAAAATATACTGTCAACAAAAGTAATGATGTAATTTTTGCCTGTTGCTGGGTGGTTTGCTTAAATATTAAGCCTTAATATTATGCCATCAAAATATCATATAGCTGAGCCTAAAATCTGGAAGCATTTTCCAACTAACTCTAAGCCTCTATGACGAACTGTGCATTACTAAAGGACATAATTGTTAAAGCTAGCTGATATAAGAGAAACACACAGCTTCCCTGTCTTTGTAATAGAGGGTGACATGGGAGTGGATTTTCATTCCTGTCCCATCCAACTTCCACAGAAAATAATCTTGTCCCATCCCAATCCCGGGTCGGAATTTAAAAAAAAAAATTCCTTTCCTATCCCACTCCTGGTAAAATGACTCCCACTCCTGTACTTATTTTAGTTTTAAGGCAATACAATTAAATTTAATTGTATCCCCATTCTTTTTAAGATTGGTACATGTTCTGCAGTTTTATTTCAACGGATATGGCAACAGATACAGTTCATTTGTGGTAATACATAACATAAAGTTGCATTTTACTCATTTATTGAGCAATTATTTCCTTAAAACATTAGGCAGTAATTTGCCTAAAGAAAAAACTGCACAAAGCAAGAAAACTGTTGTCAACTAACAAATGTGCATAAAAGCAATACCTTCACAATTCACATACTGTGCCTGAGTTTTGTATAAAGAAAAAATGTATATGAAGCTTTATAGATAAGTCGTTACTTCTGACTTTGAGTTGCAAATAAATGTTTGTGTTTACTCCCTCCATTGCTGCTGTTCTATGAATTTCGGTGGGAAGCTGTGGCCGGAAGCACCGTTTTCTTCTGGGCCGTGTAATTCTTTAGAATTGCAATAACTTTACTTTTAACCGTTAACTTTTTTTTATCCTGTACCGTCCCAATCACGTGAGTAATAGTTGAGTCCCATCCCACGGGTATCACGTGACCCATGTCAGCCTCTAGTTTGTACCTGACCATTTTCCAATCCAGTAAAAGACTGGCCAAAGTCAAATTTATTTATATAGCTATTTTTTTTTACAATGGTGCATCATCTCAAAGCAGATTTACGATATTATATGGTCTTTTAAGGCCAATCCCAAACTGAGCAAGCCTAGGGTGACATTCCTTCTGAATATGGAAGGAAGAAACCTTTGGAGGACCAAGGACCCATCCTGATTGGGTGGCCTGGCATGCTTTCGCTGACGTAGCGGATATTTAGAATGAGCTGGGAGGGGCTTAACTCCAGCAGCCAATGACTTTAGATCCTGTACTGTACATAAAATCTGGGCTAAAAGTATAAAGCGAGATTGAGAGAAGCGCAAAAAAGGTGTGACAAAAGCAAAAACGGATTCATCAAGAATTTTAAACACAAAATGGACAAAAGCATGTATTATTTTTTCTTCTTACAAAATGTCACTCATTAGTTATGAATACTGTTTTTTTGGTTCTCAGAAATTTTGGCACCATTTTGATGCCATATAAAGATTTAATGTCCCTTATTTGGGTATACAGGGCTCTTGCCAGATCAAAGCTAGACTACGGAAGCACTGTTTGTGGAGCAGCCAGAATATCATATCTACAGCCACTAAACACTGTATGCCACCAAACAAGCTCAAGGCCAATTGCATCTCGGCCATTTGCAGGAACTCTACATTTACTCAAGCCGTCGCCCAGGCATATTGCAACCTGTACACGGTTAATCCGAGCATTATCAAGCCATAGAATCCATAGAATACATATATCCCAACACCCTTAACATCAGAAACTCAAGTAATTTAATATAATTATGGGTTTGTCCAAAACAAATTTGTACAAAAATTCAAACACCTATCTCAGGTAGTTCATTGACATCAGAGCAACATTTTCCAATATACACAGATGGCTCTAAGTCAGACAACCAGGTGTTAGCTGGAATGGTAGCTGGACAACAGTCAAAGGGAGTTTTTCTTTCAAGGCACAGCTCAATATTTACAGCCGAGGAATGTACTCTGCTATTAGCTCTGGAATACATGAGCCCACAACAGCAAAATGTCCTTATTTGTACCGACTCCAAATCCTGTCTGCAAGATGCTGCATTGGGCATACACAAGTAAGCCACTCCCACCTAATTAAGAATGCGAACACGCCAGTCTGTGAGACCTGTCTTATCTCTATTAGAATAAAGCATCTACTCACAGAATGCACGAACTATAGCGAAGAAAGACAAAAACTATGAAATATGCAAATATCTTTCAATCTTTATTTGAAGATTTAAACATTGTTTAAAAACATTTCAATACATTTTATCATTGATTTGTTGACAAAATGGAGATCCCTTGCCCCTGTTTGTTCCTCAAAAACTTTTAGTGGAGACAGCTGTTTGAAATCACCTAAATATATAGGTCTTATTACTAGCCCTAAATTGCCGCCATCACAACTTTTCCAATTAAGCTGACCAGACAAACCATTTTTGGTTCATACTGTCTGCAATTTGCATATTTGCAATTTTTTGGCACCATTCATACTGTTTCTGATTTGGGGTTTAACTTAATATGGAAATTTGTCAAGAGAACAATACTGCTCACAAAAAATAGGGGGTACTTCAAAATGAAATCTCTCATAATGATATATCCCCTAATGCAGCCCCTAAAACTGCTCTGCTGACTCCCACTTTGCGTACATGCCTAGTTTTGCAGTGTAGATAGAATGGCGATTGTGGAGCAAAAACTTAAACAACACACTCTGTAAGTGTAACACGCTTAATGGCATAATTAATGGTGAGCTACAACAGCTAGAAATTCCTTTGGTGTCTCTTCTTTCTCTCATCACCACTGCCTGCATCTTGAATTTCAGTTTTTCCACAAACATTAGGCAAGTGATCTGTATTTTATCAATATTTTCATATACCTCTCAAACTAACTGAAGTGCAGTTTAAAAATAATTTACATTTCAATTTGTTAGAGTTGTGGGATATATTTTTTCTTTGCACCACTGAATACTTTGACTTTACTGTATAACTGCGACATTTAGGTTTCCAGATCTGGCTCAAGTGCCCAATTTGGAAAATGGAACTTACAGCTCATTTTTTAAATGGGCACGATGGACACACAATCAGACAAATGGTTGTTTCTAAACCAACCAACCAACATCCCAAATGTCAGCATGCAGACTGAGAAAATTAAGCTGCTCTATCCAGATTGGAATTCTTGTTATATATGCTATGAGTTTGAGTTTAGACCTTTTTTTCATAATTCCAGCCATCTGGCATTAAAAAACAGTATAGGTAAGAAATAATTATAATTGTCAGTCACAATTGTGTTTTTTAGGTGAAGCAGCGGAAAAACATATGGAGTCACTAAATTCTGTGGAAAATATTATGGAACCTTAAAAAAACACTTTTAGTGCACCGTTGGTACTTTGTTGCACCACCTCTGGTTTGACAAACAGTATTCTTCATTAATTTATCTCCAACTGACTGTTATTGCTTTTGCAAGATCAGCTTTGTAGGTTGGCGCCTTGTCATTGACCATTTTTTTCAATTTCCTCCAGCGATTTTTTTAACTGAATTGAGATCTGGACTATTTGGTGGCCATGTCATTGTCATTATGTGTCTTTCTTGAAGGAAAGTTTTCTTGTCCTTTGCCCTATGGCAAGATGCATTATCATTTTGAAAAATTAAGTCTGCATCATCTTTTTAGATGATGGAATAAGAAAATAATCCAAAATTGAAATGTAGACTTTGGCATTTATTGAAGATGTAACGACTATGCCTTTACATGACATGCAGATCCATATCATCAATAACTGTGGAAATGTGCATGTTTTCTTCAGGAAGTTATCATTATAAATGTTATTGGACCAGCACCTAACAAATTTTCCAGCATCATTACCTTTCCTAATCTTCCTGGTTTATCACTGAAGATTAGTTTCATCCAGTCGTCCACAGCCATTATTGCTCTACTTTAGCCCACTGTAACCTTGTTCTTTCTGATTTTGTGTTAATGACGGCTTTCTTTTGGCTTTTCTGTATGGAAATTCCATTTCTTTTATTTGATTTCTTACAGTTTGATCACATACATTGACTCCAGTTTCTGCCCACTTGTTGCTTTTGTTATTTGTTTTGTGTATTTCTGTTTTCAACACAGATTGCTCTAAGCTTTTTATCTTAACACCTTGATGTTTTCCTTGGTCTACATGCATGCTTTCCATTTATAACCTTCCCATTTTGTTTGTACTTGGTCCAGATTTTTTGACACAGCTGACTGGAAACAACCAAAATCTTTTGCAACATTCCGTTATGATTTATCTTCTTACAGAAGTTTTATAATTCCTTCCATTGTTTCTACTGACATCTCTCATGTTGGAGCCATAATTCTGTCTGTATGTCTGTCAGTCCACTTTGTGCAACAGCTCTCCAAGGTGTGAGCACTTTTTTTCCCCTTTTTTAAAAATCTGATACAGGTTTGTTTTAGAACTGCAAATTACAGCGCAATTCCAGAATATTTTTCTCAGAATTGAGTGATTCCATATTTTTTCTACTTGATACAAAAACACAATTGTGATTTACTACAACAATTATATTTATTTATTTACTTTTTACTGTTTTCTTAATGAGATGTGATTTTAGCATTTTTCTACTAAATTATACAATTAAAATATTTTCCTCCAAGAATGTTGATTTCATCATTTTTATTCAGAAATTGATCTAATAAATTTCTCTACTTGTTGGCGTATGGATAAAACCCTACAAAGGCCTTTATGAACTTAAATATTCTGATTACAGTGTATTTTTTACGACAGTTATTTTTGTAAATATTTCATTTAAGACATTTTTTGCTTGATACTTGTGGAAAGTCTGTTTTAGGTTCAGCTCATTTACTATTAATCAGTTTTAATGTTTTGTAATTTTTACTTTTTTATGACGTTTACACAAATCTGCGTTAGTTATTTAATAATTTCTTTAGTGACAGGAAGACTTCTTTCATTTAAAAGCATTATTACTATAAGACAATTACTGTACCTAAAACTAATTTAGCTACTCCATTGCTTTCCTCTTTGATGCTCATAGTTAGTTGAAGCTTATGATTGCTGTTTTATGACCTAAAACTACAATACCTGCCTGTAACCAATTCTTGGTGGAAGATTATGTGAGAATAAGGAGTCATGTGTATTGCTTTACTGAGTTGTAGTTTCTTGAAGGTCTTGGTTGCTATGTCACTGATTTTCACAATTGTTGAAATAATTTGACACTTTGGTGTAAAGCTTTCTGTGTTGTATTTTTCGTTTAATGTACTGCGTGTCAGTTTAAACATTTTTTAAAGGTTGTCAACTGACATCAGGCGTACTGCTCTTTGACAAGAGCCTGTAGCTTTTTAGTATTGAGTGGGCCCCACTGTCTCTGCCAGTGTACAATGAAGCATAATCTTTAAAGGGGGAAATGTTAAATGTAATAATCTGTGTACTGACATTGTAATAACAGGTTGTGATTGAATACACAGGGAGAATGCACACAATGCAGAGGTTGGGGCCATATTTGACAGGTAATTAAGCTGCACCACATGTCACAAATGCTGCAACTAAGCAAAGATTATTATGAACTTTGATGAGGGATTTTATTGGTAGGTGAAGAACAACCTATCTGTCTGTGTGTCTTTAAGTGTGTCCATGTTACCTACAGTAGGTGCTTAATGTCTGCCTGAGACAAATATTTAGTTGCAGTTCATGTTTGTACAACTGTTTAAAAGATTGTTTTAAGACGTAATAGATTTGATTAAAAAGTGTGTTAATCTTAATATTGTTTTTTTTAGATTTCTGTTTATCTTTTGGGGGTTCTTGGGGCATAAATGTCTAAAATGTGGCTGCATGGTTATCAAAATAAAAATTAGATTTCTTGCTGTGTCACAGTATGAAAATGTTATATGTAGACTGTGTTTAAAATGCACACACATTTTCTATCATTTTTGTTTCTGTCCTTCAATTCTATCTTGCCTGTTCATAATTTAGGGTTCTGACTGAATTGGTGAGTAAGATGAGAGATATGGAAATGGATAAAACTGAGCTGGGATGCCTGAGAGCTATCATCCTTTTTAACCCAGGTACTTTTTGCAATAATAGTTTCCCTGTTAGGCTGCATATAGCATGGCTGGGCATTGGACATATACAGGTTCCATATGGTATCCAGTAGCACATTTTCCCACAGGCGTTGCAGCTGGGTTTTTAAATCCCCCACACTTGTAGGCTGCCGAAACTAGCATCCCAGCTGGTCCTATAAATGTCAAGTCAGAATTATTTATATTGAGTTTTTTTTCAATGTACTATTGTCTCAAAGCTGCTTTACTATGTTATATTATCCAGTAGGGCCAATCCCAAATTAAGCAAGCTTAGGGCAGTATTGAAAAGGAAAAACTTCCTAAATGCTGTAAGGAAGAAACATCCTCCTTGGGTGATTTAGATGTTAAAAGTAAGAATTAAGTAATTAAGTTTTCAATAGTACTAACAATAAGTACAATAAAACATACACACACACACACACACACACACACACACGCACATATATATATATATATGCATATGCACATATATATATATATATATATATATAAAATAGAATTTTAAGACATTAATGGTATTGAGTTATTTTGAGGGCACAGCAAACTATAGTAAAGCAATAATAAAGTATTTACAAAAATTTGTACTGACTTGAGATGCTGTGTGTTTATATATCGGAAATTATTTAGTCTGATACACAGTAACTTTAGTATCTGGAGTCTGCAGTGGTGCAGTCCTTGGAGACACATTGGTCCCTGAAAGTTACTGCCCCTGGTGGGACCCAGGTATGGTGTCACTGGTTTGTGTTGATGAAAACCAGTAGGGTGATGCTGAAGTGAGGGAAAAACATAGTGGGTGGGGCTGGAACGTACAATACGTACGGAAAGACACCTTTATCATTCATTGTTTCATTGCAGGCATTTGCTGAAATCGAAAAAGTTCATTTTATTTCTCATTAATGTACACTCAGCATCCCACCTTGACAGAAAAAAACAGACGTAGAAATTTTTGCAAATTTATTAAAAAAGAAAAACTGAAATATCACATGGTCAGAAGTATTCAGACCTTTTGCTCAGTATTTAGTAGAAGCACCTTTTGAGCTAGTACAGCCATGAGTCTTCTTGGGAATGATACAAGAAGATTTTTCACACCTTGATTTGGGGATTCTCTGCCATCCTTCCTTGAATGTTGGTAGACAGCCATTTTCAGGTCTCATGTTTCATGTTTAGTTGGGTTTAGGTCAGGGCTCTGGCTGGGCCAGGCAAGAATAGTCACAGAGTTGTTCCAAAGCCACTCCTTTGTTATTTTAGCTGTGTGATTAGTGTCATTGTCTTGTTGGAGGGTGAACCTTTGGCCCAGTCTGAGGTTGTGAGCACATTGGAAGAGCTTTTCTTCCAGAATATGTCTGTACTGGCCACATTCATCTTTCCAATTGCAACCAGTCGTCCTGTCCCTGCAGCTGAAAAACACCCCCATAGCATGATAGGGAAAGAGTTCTGGTTGTCCCAAATTGATTCTTTTTTTTTTTTTTTTTTACAGGAAATAGTCTGAATACTTGTGTATAAAAAGTGTATAAACTTGTGATATATTTTAGTTTTTCTTTTTCAGAAATTTACAATTTCTACGTATGTTTTTTTCTGTCAAGATGGGATGCTGACTGTAGAAATAAAATAAATAAAAGAAATAAAATGAACTTTTTTGATGTTAGCAAATGACTGCAATGAAATGGTGAAAAATTTAAATGGGTCTGAATACTTTTCATACCCACTGTATGTGCAGATGAACACAGAAAATGTAGTTAGTATTGATTGAGTCTATTAAAAATCACTGCTGACATTTGCAGTATGAAGCTTCGGCAACATTAGCTATAGCAGCATGGATAGAAAGAGGAGAACCAGAAGGTAACAAAGCCAAGAGGAAATGCTGGTGATAAATCTGTAGACTGAGCAGGCCAAGGAATTGTTGCAGTTTGTTGAAATGACCATCCAGCTTCTCTTAATAGAACGATGCACCCCCTCTCATGTCTCCCTCAAATGTCTTTGAAGGCATCATAGAAGCATGTCTTGATGATTAAAACATGTACCATCTCTTACCAAGAGGTTCCTAAATGTAACCTCTGAGTACCTTTTTTATATGACAGTGGGGGGAACCACTTTCACAGCCTCTTGTGGCAAGACCAGTTGTCAGACCACACTTGTAATCATTTACATATCTACCTGAGACATAACTTCATGCCAAGGTTTGCAGCGATCGGACATTTCTATTTGGGTTAATTGTTTTTTTTTTTGTCAATGAATATACTGCTCACAAAAGTTAAGGGGATATCTCCAAATTAAATTTTCTGTAATAAAATATCCCCTAATTTTTGTGAGCAGTGTGGTTTAAATTGTTTACCAAAGTGCAAATTCTTGTGATTCTAATTAGATATGGTGGTTAAAACATTTCATATAACAGTTATTGCTCTTGACCTTAGCCTGCTAAGGTTATTTCATCTTTTGTATTGGGTAATGTAGTCCTGTAATAATTGTATATTTTTTTATCTTTTCACAGATGCGAAGGGGCTTTCAAACCCGAGTGAAGTGGAATTGCTGAGGGAGAAAGTCTATGCATCTCTAGAGGCGTATTGTAAACAAAGATACCCTGAGCAACAGGGCAGGTACAAAAACAATGTGTGCGTGTGTTCATGCTTGTGTGCTTGCTTGTGTGCCTTTGTGCGTCAAGTCAAATTTATTTATATAGCACTTTTTTACAGTGGTGCATTATCTGAAAGCTCTTACTCTATATTATCTTAAAAGGCCGTGTATGTTCTTGTGTGTGTTCAGGCATGCACATGTACACTAATCCGACACCCTTTGTACCATATAGAACTTACCATATAGAAGCACTTCATAATTACTCTGGTCTAGGATCACCACAGATTGTGTACTATTCTGAGCACTTTAGCACTGTTGTGTTTTTTTGTGTTTTGTGCTAGTATGAGTTGAAAAGACACAGCTGTGCTGCTCTTACAAGTGTCACTGCTTAAAAAAGTTCTACAACCAAAAACTGTGCAGCAACAGATGAGCTGCTTTCTTTGTCTTTGATATTATATTTGATATTTTAGATATTATCTAAAAGGTGGAGCAATATGGTAGGTGTGTCTAATAGAATGTGAGTGAATGCTGTGTTTTTAAAAACTCCAGCAGCACTGCTGTGTGCTAAACCACCACCACCATATCAGTGTCACTGCAGTGCTGAGAAAAAAAACACCACACAAAAAGTACCTGGTCTGTGTGTTCTGATCATTTAGAGAGCAAAGGACTACAATCCTTAACAGTAGAACTACCGAGTCCATTTCTATGGTAAGTGGAAACGGGCATTGACTGTAGAAACAAGGAGGTACAGCTAATAAAGTAATCGGTGAGTGTATTTAGTCCCCTTCATGATTTATTGGCATATTTCCCACAATTATAGATATACCTATGGGACAAAATGGCATGATGAAAAGGCATCCTTAAATTTATGTTTCAGTTCAAGCAGTATTACATGACTTGTATGTGTATATATTTACAACAACTTTGGGACAATATGGAAACTGCACAATCTAAAAAAAATCTCAGTGGTGCTTAAATGTGCTTTTGAATTTTATACTGTTGCAGACAGAATGAACCAAACAGTGTTTTGTGTTTTTATTTGTTCATAAATATTACATTCTGCATTTCAGTCCTGCGACACATTCCAAAAAAAGTGGTGATAGGGAAAAATTAAGTAAAAAGGCAAAATAAATACTAAATGATGTGATGCAGGGGATCTCCAGTTCATCCATAAATGTATAAGGAAATTATTGTTCCTTATAGAAAGACTGGAAGGGAAATACACGTCAGTCTTAGTTTTTTTTTGCTTTTGTTTTTTTTTTAAATAAATGCATGGACATTCCTTGAAAGGTTTTTCAACACTGTTTCTGGACATGGATGTAAGGCTTCTTTTGGCACAAAAACTTTTGCATTGTTTAATGGTGTTATGCAATTTAAAGGGAGAAATAATGCATTATTTTTTTACATTTCAATAATTATTGCTTTTGCTGGTAAACTGGAGATTCTATGTGCACCTTTACTTAGCCATTCCTGGATGCTGCTTTTGTATCAAATCATAGAAGTAATCACCTATTGACATCACCTGTTTAAAATGACTTTTTTTTTCATTATTGCTAGCCATAAATTGCCCCATCCCACCTTTTTAAAAATGTTTTGCAAGCCTGAAATGTAGGAATAGATATTTATTAACAAATTAAGTTTTAATTGAAATTAAGTTGACCAGAAAAAAAACGTGTTCTGTCTACAATAAAAAAATCAATGTAAGAAACACTGCAAATAATGTTATTAGATTTTTTTCTTTTTTGCGGTTTTCCCACTTATGTTGTACATAAATATGATCTTCATCAGATTTTCAACCAAGTCCTAAAAGTAGACCAATTAAACACATTATTATAACAAATATAATTATTACATATTTCAATTCAATTCAAATGTATTTATATAGCGGTTTTTACAATGATGCATTGTCTGAAAGCAGCTTTACAATATTATATTATTAGGGCGACAACAGAAAGGAAAAACTCCCTGAAAGTGGTAGGAAGAAACCTTGGAGGGGACCAAGACTCAACAAGGGACCATCCTCCATGGGTGGCCTAGATTTTAATTAAATAAATACTTAAAAGTATATTAAATTATAGCAGAATTAGGTAAATAATTTAAATCAATAACAACTTAATAATATAATTTAAATTAGTAATAAAATGAATACACTAAATTATAAAACAAAATAGATTATAAAATCTATCTAAAATATTTGAGTGTGAAGTGTGCCAGCATATAGGATTAGTGGGTAATTTGAAGATAAGATTAGTGTCTAGCACCCTGCAATATACAAAGAACAGGTGTCTATCAGAACTTCACAATATATTTGTGGAAGTGTATATTGATAGAATTAAGGTGTCCTATTTGTGACACATGGTGGTGGTTGATAGTGTGCTTTTGCCATACCTGGACCAGAAAGACTTGCCGTCATTGGAATAATTAATTCTGAATTATACTAGCAAATTATACTTCATACACACACATACACACACTAAAATGGACCACAACTAAAATAGCTAAATATTACGTTTTTAGTGGTCCTAGAACAAATCCTTGATCGGTAAATTAGCAGAAAATGCTAAATGCTAGACCTGTGCCACCAAGTACTAGTCACTCCTTTTTTCAGCGGTGAACTGTCTCCAGCAACTGTCAGTATAATTTCATACCTCAAAACTGATGGTTATGTAATTTTGGATTTGTGTGTACAAGATGTGGTAAAATTCCATTGCTCTCTAAGAAAACCATCCAAGACAGAAAGAAGGTTCTGGCAGAATATGTAAAGTTTGATTCAGAATACTTATGCAGAGTTGTGTTGCTTAAAGGGGTCATGATTTCAGTTGCAGTAGTGATGGTCCAGAGAAGTGACTTCAAATATGTCGAGAGAAAAATCAGTGAATGCATTTCTACTTTTACTAGGCCTAAGCATGATGGTATATAAGCACCATGTTGTAAGGAACCTTTTCAGCTGTTATTAATGGTGAGCCGCTTCACTGCGAAGTCAGTTTGGAGTACGGGAAAATATTGCAGAAAGGCTTGTTTCCCACAGTTGAAGTTTTCTTGTATTCCATTTTTGAGTTTTTTTTTAGAGTCGATTTTAAGGGCTTTTAAAGGCCTTGCTCAAAGACACAACAGTGGCAGCTTGACACCGATGGGATTTGAACCCTGGACCTTCTGGTCCATAGTCTATTATCTTAACCGCTAGGAGTCCCACTGAACTGTTTTTGTCAGGTCAGAGTCTAGACTTGAAGCCAATAGAGAGCACTGGGTATCAAATTAAGCAAAAGCTAACTGGGAAACACTTTTATACTTTTATTGTTTAATTGAAACAGTGTACCACAAGTGGAACATTGACATTTCTTTCTGTAAAAGGCTTTCTGCAAGTTTACCAATGCAAATAATGGTTGTCCTTGCTGATTTCTTGACCAATTGATAGATGGTTGTATTAACTTTAATATTTTTGATTTAAGATTCTGGACCTGATCCCCTGGGGTTCAAAGTCCACCACATTGTCTTTTTTGAGCAACCTTAACCCACAATTGCTTGAATTCTAACAGTTGTAGGTCGCTCTGGATAAGGGATTCTTTTAAATGCTGTAATAATAAATGTAGAGGTGTGTAGAGATGGTCACCTCATCAGTCATTAGACAGAGCAGAAGGATAGGCATCCTAACCATCTCCAGGTGCCTAGCTGGAGGATGCTCATTGCTAATCCTTCCATTAACAACCAGCCAAGACCATCCATTTGCATTGGTGTCATGATTTACCCTATAATAATAAATTGTTAGTTTGACACACACACACACCAGTTTCTATAGCTCTCACAGCTAACAAGGAATATCAGAGCAAAAAATCCAGAAGGTGCCATCACTGCAGCACTTCACCAAATCTGAGATTTATGGCCAGACAGAAGCCTCATGAAAGACACATGAAGGACAACAACCAAAAATACAACTAAAGGACTGATCTAATGAAAACAAGACAACTTTATGGCCTTAGTTCTAAGCGACGGGTCTGAAGGAAACCGGTCACTGCTCATCACCTGCCTAATACAACACATCACTATGGTGAAGCATGCTGGTGGCAGTTTCATACTGTGAGGGTGGCACGTGTCTGTTGTGTGATTCTTTAGACATTGAATTGTTTGTGTGTGTTTGTGTGTGTTTGTGTGTGTCTGTGTTTGTCTGTGTTTGTCTGTGTGTGTGTGTCTGTCTGTCTGTCTGTCTGTCTGTCATTAAAATGGTAGCTGATGCTGTAAATGAGGTTTAATAAACAAATATGCTGTGGGTGGGACAGGAAGGCTGGTCGTGCAGTTGAGGGAACAGATATATTCTTAACCTACACCAGAGCCAGAGCGCTCAGGAACTAAGACAGGGCCATAGATTCACCTTCCAACAACACAGTAATCCAAAGTATACAGCCAAAAGACAACAACACAGGAGTGGTGTAGGGGAATCTTTGTTAATGTCCTTGAGTAGCCCAGCCAGAGCTTTGACTTGAAGCCGATCAAATCTCTTAGGAGAGACCTGAAAATTGCTGTTGACAGTCCTCATCCAACCTGACAGAGGATCTGCAGAGAAGAATGACAGAAAATGGCATAATACCCATACATCAACATACCTAAGAAGACTTGGAGGCTGTAATCGCTCAAAACAGCTTCAACTAATTACTAACTGAAGGGTCTAAAATGCTTATGTATCAATACTCTATTTTAGTTTTTCCGTTCCAGTAAATGTGTAAATGTTTCTAAAATTCAGTATTTATTTCATCGTTATGTGACATGGAGTGCAGAATGCTGGCATATTCTTTGGGGGGTACTCAAGGTTACAACATAAAAAATGTGCAAAGTGAAATAGGGTCTGAAGACTTTCCAAATGCATAGTATATTATCATTGTATTCATACATACTGCTTGGCTAGTATTTTTGCGTAAGTGCCAGTGAGTGTAATTGTGGTTACTTTTGTCTACCTAAGATCTCATGTCTTGTTCATTGTCATTGTTCATAAAAGTAATGATTTAAAGTTTTAACATGACTGGCTGCTTTCCATTTGTCACCATTCACTTACTATATACCTTTTATCCCTGTTTACTAGGTTTGCCAAGCTCCTGCTCCGCTTGCCTGCACTGCGCTCTATTGGCTTAAAGTGTCTGGAGCACCTGTTCTTCTTCAAGTTGATTGGTGACACGCCAATTGACACCTTCCTTATGGAGATGCTGGAGGCTCCCCATCAGTTAACCTAATCTGCTCTGCTATCTGCTAAGTGCACCAGGGTTAACCAGCTGCCTGAACATTGGGCCTTCACTGTGTCTGCTAATCACCTGCCTTCCCTCCCAGTTTCTCTCCTATGCCACTGTAGCACCACCAAGACTTTACAAATTAGAAAATAAATACAAAATCAACCATATACAATGATCATATAAGACAAGTCACAGAGAAGATTTTCTAAAAAGACTTTTCAAGATAGTTTCCAGTTTTAAACTCTATACTATACTTTTAAACTTTATTCTGGTGATGGTGCTCCTCTTGTCCTGTTTTATGTGCCTAAATGTGCAGTATTTCTTTTCATCACTGCAAATAAAACACAATGGCATAAACTGCTCATTGGCAGAGCATGCAACTCGGTCAGATGCATTTTACATAATGGATTTTGCAATGTGTAGGACAAAATAAACTAGTGTTAGACTTTAACCTTTACAAACTTGCTGTGTGTGTGTCTAAACTTGACCAACATGCTGTGCTGGAACTTCAGTAAAATACAAAACTCCTAAAATGAGTGCAGTTTATATTTGTGAAATGTAGGCCCTGCTTAGTTTGAGTGTTGTAAAAGTATGTTTGAAAGTTTTTTGGTGTGTTTTTTTGTGCGTTTGGGTGGTGGAGGGGTGAGAGATTATTGAGAGTTGTTCTATGTTGATGTCGAGAGTTGGTCGATGTATCCACTTGTCTGTCATCTCAACACTTAACTGACCAGTTATTGAACCACAACCTCAAATCAGAAAAAAGTGACAGTATGGAAAATGCATATAAAAACACAGACCTTGGCTTCTGGACTTGTTGCTGATAACTGTCTGATTCTTTTCATCTTTGGTCGGGAGCATGCAGGGTCTGTTTTTTTTTTTTTTTTACACTTAAGAAAAAAGATCTGGAATACTGATTCATCTGAGCACAGTACACATTTCCACAGTGTGCTTTGTCTACTGTTTGTTGTAAATTTTCCATGTACCACCTTTTCTGGAATGTGTTGAAGGCCTAAAAAGTAGTAATGGGTGTTTATTTACCAATAAAATGAAATGAAGTTGATCAGACAAAACTTGATTGAAATATCAGGTTCATACTGTCTACAATGAAATAAAAGCCATAGTATATGTAAGAAAAACTCTGTAATATGCATTTCCCATACTGTTTTTTTGGTCCCTAGCTGAAATAAAACCTACACTGCTAGGGTACTGCTAGTTTCTTTTGAGGCAGCGATGGGGACATACACTTACTGGATCCTTTATTAGGCACACTTTTATCTAGGTACAGCATTAGAATGAGGAAGAATGAAGGTTTCGGTGATTTTCAACATGTTGGTGCTAGATGGGATTGTATGAGTATTTCAGCAACTACTCATATACTGGGAAAGTATTTAGTACACCAGCACTTAAATTGTTTTAATACTTATTTAAATGCAATATTTTAGTTTTTCCCTTTCAATAAAGAAAAGAAAAATATCTAAAACTCTGTTTACACTTTGTCATTATGGGAATGATTATTGATTTAATGATGGAGAAAACCTGTTATTTAGTTTAAAAAGTGAAAGTGACTTCCCAATGTGTTGCATGTATTTTATTTATATATACAGTACCTTGAAAATGTATTTATACCCCTTAAACTTTTTATTTACATTGCATTATATTTATTTACCCACAAACTTACATTTATTTCATTGGGATTTTATATGATATATGAGCACAAAATAACAAATTGTAAAGTAAAAAGTAATTGATACATAGTTTTCAATTAAATAATTACAAATACTAATCTGAAAAGTGTGGCATGCATTTGTATTCGCCCCCCCCCCCTTTTAAGCCTTTTTTTTTTTGCTACATGCATCTTCCTAAGAACTAAGAGCATGGCTACTGTATGATGCTGTGTTCAGGGGGTTGTGCATTTTTTGTTTGTGACAAAATGCAAATTTCATGTCATTCAGTGTCATGCTTCATAAAGGCCATATTTGTGAAGTACACGACTCTGTTGTCCTGTGGACAGATTCTTCGACCGTAGCTGTGGATTTCTGCAGCTCCTCCAGAGTGACCATGGGATCTTGGCAGCTTCTATAATTAGTGCTCTCCTTGCCTGGGTTAGCTGTCAGTTCATATAGCAGCTGTGGTTATACCAAGATTAAACGACACGCATATGGACGGTATTTAGTAATTAAGTGACTCCTGAGGAAGACTGGTCACACTTTATCTTATTAAGCGGTATCAGATTACTGGACACTGAATACAAATGTTACACCTTTTAGGATTTTAGTTTTTTTATTTTTAAAACCTATGTATCATTTTCTTTTTACTTTACAATTATTTAGTCTTACATTACATCACATTTAAGATTGTGGCCAGGCATTGTCATGAACCAGGAGGAACACTGCACCAGCGCAGGGTCTGACAGTGGGTCCAAAGATTTTGTTCTTTACGGCACCTCCAGCCCCATCATCATTGGGTCAGAACTGTGTAAAGCAATGGGCACCAGTGCCAGATCTGTCAATTATAGTGTTGTATGACAAATAACAGTGGAGCTCTACAGTGCTGGGCTATGAGTGTAGAATCAAGGAGGTGGCCATTATGTTCTGCCCGATGAATGAGTTATACACACATTCCAATCAAAAACCTTTATGGACAATATGCATGTAGGAGTTCAGAAAATGGTAGGGCCACTTTTTAAAACATCAGTAGGATTAGTTATTTCTTATGTTTATTTTATATCCACATAATTCAAGAGAGGATCTGTGAAGAAATGGCCATGTGTGATTATAAGGGCAGCGGATCACAACTATGAGACAAAGCGTCAGCTCCAATTTTTTATAGCTTCTGTGTGTTTTTGCAATCCTTGTATTTCCTCATGTTCATCACGGCCACATGTAGGTGCTCTCTAGCTTCCAACACGTCATCATTCAAACTGTAGCGTTCTCTTCGTGATTTGTGGTTTGTCTAAATGAAACGAACAATTACAAAGCCGTCCATAACCAAAAACATTTCATCTCCTGCTATTTTCAAGCTTAAACCTATAAAACACAAGGAATAACTTTGTGTCTTCTACAAGATATGTACAAAAAGAACTGATTGATTGAAGAACTGTCATTACTGGATCTTTTAAACAAGAACTTTAAATATGCTCCTGAAGTGATTTACACAGTGTGTATAATTACATACTTGATACTGTGTGTTTAAGACAAAATGAATTGTTAAATATCTGTGTCCTTGCCATTAGTTAAATGTAGCAGTGCATAATTTCGACGTCATGCGTCGTGTCATTTTATTTTATTTTTGCCATTGTCATTATTTTAGGCTTCCAAACTCATAACGGGGGACACGAGGACATATCTGTTCTTGTTAATTGTGGTTCAATACAAATCAACAATCTGCAATATATTAGTAATTTGGTTTAATATATTTTTGTTACACACTTGCAAAGATTTCATTTACCCCGAGAATGTGAAAAGAGCTAAACTACACAAACAAAAAGTTATATAATTGTATAACTTTGCATAATTCAAAATTCTGCAATTTAGGCACTCTGTTCAATTGCACAACCATCTTGAAAAAAATGCACACTCTAATTGACAAAACTATTCAGTCCAGATTTGACTCTGTTGAAGACAGAACTACGGTTAAAGCAAACAGCACAACATAGTTTATTGAAACCATAAGACTCATTTGCTATGTGCTGTAACTTTCTACTTTTATTACGTCTAATATCGCTGTGTTATCGGTCATTTGTTTGCGTTACGATTCCTCGGCTTATTTCTTCCCTTGTATTGGTTTAATTGTAAACTCACGCTGTTTTTTTCTGGAAATGATGGTACATTATTCTTTACTGCTTCGGCTGCACCATGACTAAGTAAGAACATTTGTACTCTATTGTAGATACTGTGCTGTAGATTTGTTTTATATAGCGTTATCTGACACAATTCCATCTAATAGGTGCCGTTTAAACGCTTATAACGTCAGTTTCGGCGAATTCACAAAAACTTATTTACGTAATTGCCAGTCCAGCAGGATCCCCGGGACCTGTCCTTACCGCTGCCAGTGTAGTGCTCTGTTTAATACGCTAGAGGGAGTATGTTCTCGGGAATTAATCCCACCTACCACACACATGCGCGCGCGCTCGATACCCGCGTGTCTTTTTTTAAATAGTCCTAATACATGACTTTTCCTGATTTGTCTCTGCACGCCTGTTCTTATTCATATTTCATGCTTGTAGAACATTCTTTAAATAGGAGTACATTTAATCAAGCTGAAGTTACAAAAACGGTATTTTCAATAGATCATCTTAATATACTTTTTTAAAAGAACATTGTTTCCAGACCACAATATATTTGCTAATTGCCAAGCTCTATGGAAGATTATTTCAGACAAGAGAGTTAAATAAATACATAGCCTAGGTCATATACTGCAAAAATGAGAGGATATTTCAAAAAAGAAAAAAATAGTACTATAGGCCGATGTAGGCCTAACATGCTAATCTGGACTTGCCAGATGCTCAGTAGGCCTTCCCCATGTAGAGTAAGTCTGAAATCTGATGCCAACACATTCAATAAAAGATGAAGTCAACACATCCTCTTGCTGCACACACTGAATACTTTTTGACTGTTGTCTACAATGAGTAGCTGTCTCCTTGTTCCCTGTGGTTTTGTAATGTCTTGGAGTATCTACTGAATTTCCCATGGCAGATCATCTTTGGCAACTGGTGTGTGTAGGTACACCTACACACTGAAAGAATGAGTAGCATAGAGAAAATGTGTTTGGTTGAGAATACTGGGTTAGTTGTAACACTTTTCAAAAAGGTCTTAAAACCATTGCCGTACCTGTCAGCCAGTGTTTAGCTAGCTGTAGCAGCATTGCCACCAGCCACCAGATTGTCACAAAGCGACAGACTTGACTAAGACTCATGACGAAATACTTTAAAAAAATGTCTTGTATATTGTTTAATTGACTGAACTGGAATATTAGTGGATGTGTGTACAGTAAAAGTTCAGTTTTTGATAGTAGGGGGACCTTACTATATACTATATACCTTACTACATACTATATGGATAAAAATATAGGGACCTACACAGTAATCTACAGGAACTTTTATGACAGTCCATTCTAAATCTATAGGTATTTATATGGAGCCTGCCTCTTGCTGCCCCACTCTTCTGGGAAGACTTTCTACAAAGCACTTTGAATTGCCTTGTGTATGAATGGTGCTATACAAATAAACTTGCCTTGCCTTGCTTGCCTACAAGATTGTGTCTGTAAGAACTTTTTCCCATTCATCCAGAGCAGCATGTGTTGGACAAAAGGCCCTGGCTTGCAATCTCTGTTCATTTCAAAGGTGTTAGACGGGGTTGAGGTCAGGCAAGTCAAGTTCTGCCACACCAAGCCCACCCAACCTTGGTCAGCCGTGACCTGGAGCACAGTCTGGCTGGAACAGAAAAGGCAATCCAAAATGTCTTGGTAAGCTGAAGCATTAAGTTTTCTCTTCATTGAAACTAGGAAACCTGGTATTTCCAACCCAGACTCTTCCATCAGACAGCTAGAGGAGCACGGATTGTCAAATAATTGGAATATTTGAATCAACAAATAATTTTAAAATAATTAATAGTGTGAAGCCACTTTGAAATTCACAGAAATAATATATGGCCATCGTACAAATACGTAAGATTAATAATTGCAGCTGCTTATAAAGGAATGTAGACAAAACTTTCTATTTTTTAAACAGGGATTGTCTTCAGTATATGCTTATCTTAGTGTTTATATCTGATAAGTGTTTGTGGTCTGTATTCAGAGAGTGAGAGTGAGAGAGTGAGAGAGAGCGTGTGTTACCAGTTAGTAGAATGGCTCTGTGCTAAATATATTTGGTTGAAGGTTGAAATAATTCAGCAGCATGATGACAAATATACAATTTCTGTACGTGAAACCTTGTAGTAGTCTTACTACTATCTGCAGTACACATCCGTTTTTACTGTACGATGTTGCTTCTGCTTGTTTTTGTTTTTTTTTAGTGTATCTGCGTTATGGGAACTGGGAACTATCCCTACACGAAAGACCTGGACTATTCTAAATGGTCTCAAGGCAGAGAAAAGGCCATTCTTCTCACATATCCCTTAACAGTGAAGTGTTAAGACAAAAACAGTTCTCTTGACCTCTGTCTGCCTAAATAAATCAACCTATCTTTCCTACTGGGGGACTCATAACTGCTCTGTTACTTACCCAGTTATACAAAGTGTTTATTGTTCACTTTACTTTACTTACTTGAAGGCTGCAGGGTGATTGGTGGTGTCTTCAGTTTTTAAAACTTTGTCTGGCACATTAAGTGAAGGTGAGCAACTGCACTGATTCTCAGATACTTTTGTCTATAGAGCTTAGTGGAACAGACTTGAATGGAAGGCTAAATATGAAAATCAATTCACTTGTTACAATGACAGGTCTCATTGAAGCCAAACATTTGAAATACAGAAAAACAATGCAGATGATTCTGACCTGCACACACATATGGGCTGTGTTTTGCAAAATGTACTTGTACATTTGCTCATCAGAACTGATTTCCATTATGCAACTACAAAACATGATGCCTGTTTCTAGATACAAATAAAAGTGATTTCTTAGAATGTAGTGTGGTTTAATTGTCTAATGAATTGTTATTGTAATATGTTTACACCTATGTTCAATGCCTGAGAAGAAACCTTCCAGATATCTAACATTGTGTCTGTATCTTGCTGATGTGTGGTCATATTTACAAAATATTTAAAATATTTATTGTCAAATTACTATTTGTGGGAACTTTGAACTTTCTGGTAACAGCATAATCTATTAGCATTTTTCTTACATATATACATATTCAATTTATTGATTAATAAATCAATATATTTATTCATATATTTGTTCATTATGTCTAGTTGGAGACTGGAGAAACTTTGAGTACTTTGATGTAATGCTCGGTACTCTCTTTCTTTAGGTATACATGGAATTAAATTTCTAGTTCATTTCGTACTCAGATATCATCCTGCTGAATAAGTAGGGCAATAGGGAAGGTCAACCTATATGCCCCCTCTCTAATGTATATAGGTTGTTCGGGTGAATGTGAATTGATTATCTCAGCTTGTTGAACATCAGCTTATAAAGTGGGCTTCAGGAAGAACTACAGCATGGAGAGACCATGACCAATGGGGCTGAGCACCAGAAGCTCAGCAGTCAGCTTAAAGAATAAAATCACAAAAACTAAGTTCATGTTGTCTGGCGAGCACCAGGGTTAGTTATGCTTGGAGGTGATTCAATAAAAACAGAAACATCTGGATCTAAGAGTACAGATGGAGTACTCATGGAGATGGGAAGATGAGATGAAAATGTGAATGGGACAAATGTGGCGAACACTTACAAGATCAAAGAAGGATTGGGAAAATGCTGTGACAATAGATGCTGAAATGGCACCTGATAGTCTGGTCAGTCAAGGTTAAGTTGACGTTATAGGCATGGTGCTTATATAAGTTGCTGGAATTTAAATTTTTAATTAATTTTTAATTTTTAAAGTTAATATGTGGATTAATATCTTTTATCATTTATACATCTGACTTGTAAATCTGTGGGACATCACTTCCAATGCATGGCAATACCTGACTTTAAAGTGATGGACATATGTATCCAGATGAGTCTAAATTTCAGATCACTGCAAATGAAATACCTTCAACAACATTCACAATAAAGGATGCTTTGGGACCACAGAAACCTGTCTGGATATGTACCATACTGCCTTTGTGCAGGTTGCTAATGATCATCTTGACGAAGCAGTAAGGTTTTTTTTGTAGAAAGATGAGCCAAATTAGAACGTTTTTGGATTAAATGAGAAGCTTTGTGTCTAGACAAAGGAAACACTATATTCTAGCATAATCACTGTATGCCATCTATATTTACAGATTTTTCTATCTCTCTCTTTGTTTAGCTTTCTGAGAATAACAGATTTCCATGACTAATATACAGTAAATAGAACAGCCACCTAGAAACACCTTTCTGTTTCTCCTATAGCAACACTGTAGCCTCAGGCTATAAATATACGAAAAACATTTCATTTAATCAGCTTTTATGTTCTTTCGCCTTTATTCATTTTATTCATGTTTCTTTCTCTCTTTTCTTCCGTCTTTCTTTTATCATTGCAAATATTGTATTTCACTCACTCAATCACTCACTTTGGGCCAGTAAATGTAGTCAATGTATCTTTCAACTCCAGATCACCAGAATAGCTTCTGACTACGTATTTCATGCAGACTCTTCCTGACTCTTGCTCTGTTTTAGCACTGTGCTATTTTAGCAACATATATATATATATATATATATAAAAAAATTTTTTAACTGCATTACAGTTGCGTGTTTGAATTATTGTGGTCAAACTTGCCCTTCATGCTGTACTTGTTTGGAATGAAATATAATAGAACATGTTTTTTCTGGTTTAAGGCCAGATTATATATATATATATATAAAGTTATATGGTTTCTCTGCTTGTATTACACTTTTGCAATAGATTTATTAGGTTTTATTAGGTCTCAGCAGACTCATCATTTTGAAACTATCCCATAATTAAATTCCTTTGTCTTTCTGAAAGTTGAGCTGTTGCCTAACCCTGAGGACAAGTGTACTTTATGTCTATTTTCATTAGGACAGTTAGCTGACGTTTAGCATTAATGTTTCCCTCAATTCCCTGAGCTAAGGTGACAGGCAAGAATCTACTAGCAATGGTTTTGGGTTTTGGAATAGTTACTTTGGCTTAAAACTGTCAATTACAGTCTGGATAGACCTTCTGCATTTCTGTAATGCTCAGACGATTTGATATTGTACATATGTGAAGGAAGCAAGAGACCCAAATTAGAATTTAGAACAGGTGTGGTACGGCAGTGTGTGGTGCTCTAGGATTGTGATGATAGGACAAAAAACTTTTGAAGGGGTTAACAGTAGAACAAATAGATGTTAGTCAACTTTCAGTAGCTCAAAGGCTTAGTGTCTAGCATTCTAGCTTTCAGTAGGTGTGTTTACATGCATTTAATAATCCAATATATGCAGAAAATGTGTTTATTTTCAGTCATCCAATCAATAAGCATACATGCACTTGAGTAATCAGGTAATCGGAAATATGATTAAGGCAATATTCTCACAGAAAATGTGACTGCAAATTCAAAATCTAATTATTCATTTTCTTGGGAATATACTGAGCGGTGGGTATTGCGTTTAATTCCAGGGTTGGCAGATCCTGTGAGAGAATCCCATATTAGAAACAAATGTACTTATTTTACTGTGGGATGAGAAATCTAATTACTGAACTAAAGCTGTCTTCATCAGATTTAATAATCTAATTTCTATATCAGAGTATGCTGTATATGTAACCACTTGAATAATAAGATAACTACAGAAATGAAATAATTAAATTAAAGTAAACACATTTTGTAGTGTCGGTGGTGCAGCTTTTTTGACTTTCTTTTTCCCTCAGCCATGATATGTAATATGGTGAATTCCTCCTTCACCTAATTCTGACCAGTGTCTCTGTCTCTGCCTCTTAAAAGCATCCCATAACATCATTCTGCCCCTGTATTAGTCAGGTGCAGGGGGGACTGCGGTAGCCTAGCTGTTAAGGTATTGGACTCTGGACCTGATAGTCCTGGGTTCAAATCCCACCTCTGCCAGTTGGATCCTTAAGCAAGGCCCTTAACCCAGCACTGCTTGAATTGTAAGACTGTATAAGTAGTCACTCTGGATAAGGGCGTCTGCTAAATGCCATAAATGTAAATGTAGGTGATGAGCTCTTCTGCCCAAATTATGGTTGAATTTATGAAATTCTCTTTTTCCTAATACAGCCTCTTATTGAGATGAACATTTTTGAATGAAAGAGATATTTCTGAAATCCTCTACTCAAATGAAAGACAAACACACCAAACAACCTGACCCAGTCCATTACTATTTTATTTGACTGTATTTGACTTTTGATTGCATTGTATATTTCTATATGGTATCTATTTAATTCAAACACCAGCTTATTCATAACACTGGTTAATACATTTTCTGCTTCAGTCAGAATTATATTTCTTTCACAACCGGCACCTCAGCTGGGCAGCAGAACTGATCCATAGGGTTGAATGTTGGTAATGTGACAGAAATATGCTGTCTGTGGCAGGTTACCTGAAAAATAATTTGAATATAACCCCAAATACTAATAGAAATAGTTTGGATGGTATCAAAATGCTAATAAACACAAAGTTGGGACAGGGCACTTAGTAATGAAGTTAAGAGCTAAATAATGACGTGATTGCATATAGGTGAAAATAATCAAGATTTTGTATAAAGTCAGGCACACAATCACCAGTTTGTCAGCAAATATGTGAGAAAACTATTGAAATGTTTAAACACAATGTTCCTCAAAGAAATTTTGGAAGGAATTAGCATACATCACTCTCTCATTTGTCAGTAAAATGTACTTTCTTACTGATAAAATATATCAGTAAACAATTAAGGAATCTGGAATAGCGCACGGGTGCAAGCCTTTGCTGAATACCCATGATTTACGATCTCAGATGGCACTGCATCAAGGACCACCGATCATCAACTAGAAAATGCAGCTCCTGCAGGAACATGGAATGTGTGTTGTTTCAGTGCTGCGTGCTTCTGGCTGGATGTGGGTCTGAGACACGGTCACTTCGGGCCTGGCACAGTTACGAGACCCGGTCGATTCTGGCTGGACTCTGGTCTGATACTGTGATGGCTCTGGACGTGTGCAGGTCCGAGACCCAGTCACTTCTGACTCTGGTCGTGGTCGGTGCTGGTTAGGCATGGATCTGAGACCCGGTTAATTCTGGGTTGCATGTATTCATGGGTGTGTGTGTGAGTGAGAGAGTAAAGTTGAGGGTCCCAAACAAACGTTTATGACTCCAAAAGTATTTATCATATTGCTTATCCAAAATCTGTGAGTGTGTGGAGCCCCCAATGATGGTTTGGATCTAAAACCAGTGTAGATCAAGTTAAAATTGTCTGACATATGATAGTGTGAAAAATTGTGAAAACATGCACTCAACCAATGAGATATTTTGAGGTATCATGTCTAATATTTAAAGTTTAAATTGAGTTTCTAGTGAAAGTATAAGGATTTTAGGCAAAGAAGAACAGATAACTGTATTCTAGAGTGCACTTTGAACTTTCTTTAATCTTTCCACTAGAGTGGGGCCATATAAAATGTATGGTGAGATTTTTGAAGAATAATTAAAAGTGACCAGAGAGTATGATCACTCTGTAAATTGAATGTCTGGTGACATCATACCCAGGTCCAGGCTGACAATTGACTAAGCTATGGCTATGTGAACTTTGGCGTAATGTTAAGCCTATGGGAAATTTTTTGCAGAAAAAAGATCTTAGCAGGTAAACAAAACAATTTTTTCTTAGCTTTGAACTAACACACTTCTCCCAGATGTTTTGCCGTTTGTTCTGTGTCGTTATCTCAAAAACTGTAGGAGGAGATAATAGAATAATAAGAAAATCAAATCGAAGAACAGTATGTGTAACACACATAATAACACTGGTCTACCAAATTTTAAAAATCCTCTGTTTTAATACCAAAAATGTTCATTTCTTCATTTTGATGTGCAAATCTAACAAGGAAAACTGTCATTTGGCTCTAGTTTCTATGCAATAGAAGAGTTGGTGTTTTACTGTTACATAAATGATAAATGACAATAATTAATTGTATATTATTAAACAATAATACATTATTAATTATAACATATACTTATTAATTCTGAAAATATAAAAATGCACATGTAATGGTCACCAAATGATTCAGAGGAAGCACAATTGTATTTAAATGTAACAGTTTAATGAATTTAATGAATCAATTCACATGCTTAAGCGCAAAATGAATTAATATAAGTCATTGGACTGTATGAAATGTCGCAAAGTTCTTCATAAGATCCAACTTAATATGCAGTGGTGGTAGCACAATCCTATTTGGTTCAACAAGTGCTGGATGAAGAGCATTTGTTATCACCAGCTGCAGTGAATATTTGAGTGGCCAGTCTCTTTTCTTGTAGTGTTCTTCTCTTACTCGACAGTTTTATTCACATAGGAAACAGCAATACTTTGTGTATATACCCTTTAATTCACCACAGAGACACCGTAGATGTTGGTCAGAGTTTAAGCACCTCACTTTTGTGACTCAAAAGTCACCACAGACAAAGCAGAAATGATCTGCTTGAATAATGCAAATCTGAGGCATTGCTGAATAGCTGATAAATGATTTAACAGTAAAAATGCTGACTGGGTGACTGGCACAATGTATAAGAATGTATGTATATGAGTTGTATGATGCACGTTTAATTAGAATTGCATTATCTGTATTTCACTAGTCTTTCAGAAATCATACAATACTGATGATTCCAATATTTCTTGGAGATAAGCACCTGTGTACTCCAGACCAAAGACAAAAAGGACCAACCAGACTGTTATCAGCAACAAGTACAAAAGCTAGGGTGTGTCATGGTATGGGGTTTGGTCAGTGCCCTTGTCAAAGATCATTTTATTTCTGTAATGGAGCATTAATGCAGAGAAGACAGTCTTTCAAGATGACATCCGTTGCAGGGACGTCCATGCATTGATAAACAAGACATTGTAAAACAAGTCAAATCAGCATAAAGTTAAAACTGAAATATAGAAATCCCTTCTAGTCTTTCTTTGAGGAACATTATTTTTAAACATTTCAATATTTTTTTCACACATTGCAAAGTTCATAACACATAACATTATATATTATAGTTTCCAACTGTTTGCACTGCAACTGGCAAACTGCCTTGGTGCAGTGGTTACTTGTTCAGCATGATCATTTTGTATTAGCTAGGATTAGATAAAAATGAATTTCAAGGTTAATTCATGAAAATAGAATGTAACTGACCTCAGTTTAAAATGCTTTAAACTTATGGAAATATAATGTTATTATTATTATTATTATTATTATTATTATTATTATTATTATTATTATTATTATTATTATTATTATTAATAATAACAATAATAAAACAAAAAAAATATTATGATGTAATAAAATTTAAAAAATATTTGCAAATGTCCAGAAGACACTTTCACCAGTATATATCTGCATTAATCCACTCTACATTAGTCCTATTATTGCTATATGTTATTTCTGGTGGTGACCCCCAATATTCTCAGCACACTGAAGCACAACTAACAAAAAGCTGAAAACCACTATTATGACCCCTGGCAAAAAGTATGGAATCACCAGTCTTGGATGAGCATCATTCAGACATTTCATTCTGTAGAACAGACTCCGATCAAAAACATGATACAATAATAAGGTCATTCCAAAGTGCAACTTGTTGGCTTTCAGGAACACTCAAAGAAATGAA
>JAUZST010028345.1:0-29922 GCA_034779995.1 Parotocinclus haroldoi | reverse complement strand
AGGAGCTAGATCTGAGACTGGAACACGAGGAACAAGGTCAGTTGATCTGGCAGGGAGAGAAAGGAAACAACGGGTAATAAAGAGACACAGGTAACGAGCGGCAGGTGCAGCTGATTAAGGGGGGCGTGGACGCCGGCAGCGCAGCGCGCAGAGGAGGGAGCGTCAGAAACGGCAGGCGGAGCGGAGAGAGAGAGAGCGAGTCGTGACACACTTCTCTAAAAGCAAAGATGGCATAACGTCTGAAAAGGGCTAAGACATACAAATGGTACATAGCAAATTACTGGAAAAATCATATTTACGTTTACTGCATTTAGCAGACGCTCTTATTTAGAGCGACTTACAAAAGTGCTTTGTATTCTTCCTAGCAGGGCAAACCTCATGTTAGTACAAATAAGCAATGGCCTAAAAACACAATCCAACCAGAACCTGCTACAATCTGATGTACAGTAGATAAAATGAAAATCAACAAACCCATTCAGCAATGGCTTTTTTTCATTTTCAGTCTTTACTTGAGTGCTGTGTGATGAGGTGAGTTTTTAGCTCCTCCTTCCATTCAGACATCCAGTGGAAGTTCATTCCACAACCTGGGCACCAGAATGGATAAGAGTCTTGATGCTTATCTTCCTTTAATCTTGCGTTCGAGGATCTAGTCGAGCCAAGTTTGTGTCTCTGAGGGTACGAGGTTCAGAGTGTGGTTTTATTACAGCCTTTATTTAAGACGGTGTGGTTAAATTTTTGGCTTTGTAGTCGAGCATCAGCAGGACAGTCACAGGGAGCCAGTGAAGTGAGCAGCAGTGGGGTGGCATTAGAAATCTTGGGTAGGAAACCAGACAAGCTGTTGCATTCTGAACGACATAGTGGAATCTGATTGTACTGATTGGAAAACGAGCCAGAACAGCATTGCCGTTTTATAGTTCTTATATAACATGACAAGCACCGGGGTGGCGTCTCTGGAAAGGAAGCGTCAAATCCCTGATGTTACCTATATGACTGGGTCAGTTTGGAAATATGAGCAGAGAATTTCAGCTGGTTATGAAAAATAAGTCCAAGATTTCTTGCATTCTCAGAAAATGTGATGGACTTTTATTTCAACTGGGAACGCAAGTTTGATTTTTGTACAGCATGAACTACTGAATTATGTAAGGAGAAGAACAGGAGATGGATACCAGACAACACTGCGATGAACTGACTCTCCGTCCAGGGTCTGCTTCTAAAATACTCATGAACTAAAGTGTTGGTTTAAGTTACTTTTGACTGAGTTTTGAATAAATGTTTTATGCCAAGAACATTTGAACTCCCAGGGCATTCTAAATCTACAATATAGTATGTTACTAAGTCATCAACATTTTCCATGGCAGGCTCACAAAGTAGCAGCTTGAAATGATGTGCTCAGGAGTAAATTAAAGTCCAGGTAAAGGCAAGACTTGATGGGCACGGTTATGAAAGACAGCATGTTCTCTTTCTCTTCCTTTGAATAAGAGCGATTCAATATCCTGCACTGTGCTGTAATATAAAGGAGCAAAGCTGGAGTGGCTTTTGAAACATGCATAAGACTAAGTCGTGTGAGGAAAAGCTGTGCTCAGATGTTTTCTTCTCGCTCATGATTATGTTCGTCATCTGTGTAGTATTTTAAGGCATTAATCAATATCAGTCGTTATTGTAGCCTACAGCTTTTTTAATAGGGCCTTTGATTATCATGAGCACTCAGCTTCCATAGAAAGACAAGAAACCTTGTCGCTTATTACATTTTTTGTAATTTTCCTTTCTGCAGATGGCACATTGTTTTATATTAATGGTGTGGGATTGTTTTTCAGGAGTCCTCACCTCAACCCGACAGAACACCTTTGCGATCAAATAGAGCGACTTCACCTCCAAATTCCCCAGATTTTAATCATTTAAGCATCTCTTGGATAAACAAGTCCTAAATAGATAGATACTACATGATGCATTTAGAGGTTATGCATGTTCCACGGCAAAAGCGTGGACCTCCGCAGTATTAGGCTGTGGTTTCGACGTTATGGCTGATCTACGTATGGCTTCAATGACCTTAAAAGCAATTTCCACTCATCAGCACACATGCACTATCAATTCTTACTATCTAACTAAATAGATATAGCAGCTTTAAGCTCTAGAAACCAACGATGAAAGGAAGCTGAACTGAAAGACCTCAAGTTGGCTTCACCTTTCACACCTAGGCCACCCTCTGCTGCTAAGAAAAATGAGGAAAAGGTCAATTAACTCGGAGTTGCTGGTATATTCAAGAATCTCATAGCTTTCCAGAGTCTGTTTTAGGTTTTCTTAAAGAACATATTTACATATAGCACTAAATTAGGGGATATTCCAAAAGTAAACTCCCATAATTAAATATCCCCTAATGTTTGTGAGTAGTGTAATTTTTTTTAAATCTGAGGCTTAAAAGTGCTAACATCTACAATACTGTATTACAGAAAATACTTAACTACATACACACAACAGCATAGATACAATGTAATCTCCAAAAAAGCCATTAAAACGTTTTACCTCCTGCTACTGTACCATGGGTATTGATTAGAGTTCAGTACAAAATCAAATTGGATCTCGAAATGCAATCACAGAAACCTGAAACTCTTCTTCGCTCAGAAATCAGAGCTTTAGCACTATAAATAAGCTACATGCAAGCTGTCCTGTTTTGAAAGAAAATGGAGCAAGAACTACAGAGAGCACAGAGACATTTTAAAGCGTGTTAACCCTTTTAATGTTGTTCTTATTTCTGCATTAATATGACCTGACATGACCAAATCCTAAAGGCAGCTGGGGCACCCGGTTAAATAAATGAAATATCCTACTCAGCTATTTATTATAGTAAATGATTCACTTTTGCAATCTGTGAATGGCAAAGGTATCTGAATTCAGCTGCGAGTGAGCAACACAACCTCAGCGAGAGAGAGAGAGAGAGAGAGAGAGAGAGAGAGAGTTGATTCATATTAGGCTGGAAAAGGTCAGTACAGTAACCCCACTAATCCACGGTCAGACATATGTACAGATGTGTACACACTCAGGAATGTCATGACACTGTAAGTTGGTCAACCAACAAAGATCACTCTGTGTGTAATAATAATGTAAGGTTACAAAGAAACACAGGGTATCTTAGCAACTATGGCCTTTCTGACATTTTCTAATGTTACTGTTTATGAGAAAACATTCAACAACATGGTAGGGTTGCAAGGAGAAACCCACTGTTCTTTAAAACAGCATTGATGCCCAACCTGTGGCACATGGGCAGAAGGCTAATGGAAAACATTTAAAACGAATCAGAACCGTTTGTGTAAAATAAGAAAAAAATAATTCTGAAGGAGGAAACACACTGAATTTTACAATAAGAACCTATCCCATCTGTGAAACTTGGTGGCGGTAGGATCATGGAACGTTGAATTCTAAAAGAAAATGACAGAACATCTGTCCATGGACTGAATCTCAAGAGAAAGTCGGTCATGCAGCAAGGCCATGAACCTAAGCACAAGTCGATCTACCAAACAGAGAAAAAATGCCAAAGAAGGCTACAAGTAACCTTGTGTGTTGACTAATGTAATGTCAAAGTCAAAGTCCTGTCCATAATCCAATAGAAATGTCATGGAAGAAGTACATGTGAAGAAATCCACCATGAACTGCAGCTGACCTTTAAGGAGAAATGGGTTAAAAATTCCTCCAAACTGATGTGCAGGACAGTTACAGTAACTAGATACTACTAGATACCAAAAGTAAAGGTTCACATACTTTTGCCACTTGCAGGTATTTAATACTGGGTCATTTTCCTCAACAAATAAAACAAGTACATTTTTTTATCTCATTTCTTTAACTGTGTTCTCTTTACGTAATTTGAGAACTTTTGTGAACTGATCGCGTTTTGGTTCATATTTGTGCAGAAATATAGAAAGTTCTACAAGGGTTACAAACAATTAGGCGTCACTGTACCTATTACAAGTCTACATATCTGCAAGCACAATTACTGCGTTAAGCAGTAGTAAAGTTTTCAACTGCGAAAAGAGCTTTGTGCAAAACACTGGATTAGGCGCAGCATTCAAAATCAAATCTCTTGTATTGCTTTGAAAAGCCATGCTGTGAAAATGAAAGGCTTTATTTACCAATTAGCAAGACCCACTCCTTACAGGTGTAAACACGAGTTGCTTAAAAAGGCAATTCATGGGACATTTCTGTTGTTACTGCTGAGGCTGACCTAGCTGAAAGGCCACTGGACCACTGTGAATAGTCCCTGAACCACATGGAAGGAATATCGCCGTGTGCGCAGACGTTACACACCAGGATGTACTCCATCACCATGTCAACCTTATTTCTACAACACTGACCTTTTCATCTCTTTCCTGGATATGCTATATGGCATCTTTATTTCAGTCGAACAGGGCAGTGGACCAGAGTATTCCAGTTTCATTTGGGACAGCCTGACTATCCAGTGGGCTCCATTGGTCTGGTTCACTGACCACCTACAAGTTATTGCTATATAATTCCCACTGTATTTCCCATTCCTAAACCCAACTTAAAGAGTTTGATTCCACCATCCTCACAAATGTATGCCTCGCCTCCTGCCAATGGTGGACTCGTGCTGAAGTGGATGTGAGAGTTTTAGGCAGCTAAATCCTCACACTTCGCTCCTTAGTCGCATCACATCGCGTGGGATGTGGATGCAGTGCAAGGGCTCAGACCAAAAAAGGAGCCAGGATCCTGTTTTTGCTTTTTCTTATATTTTGCAGTTAGTCTAGATTTTTTTCATTAAACTGTTGTGGATTAAATCACCTGTTCAGAGTGAAAACCAGGACAGACAAATAATTCAGCCAGAACTTGGGGTAAAGAAAAAAAAAAACATTATAAAATGTTTATGTTGGCTTGAAAAACCACAATGAAGTGCCACGTCCCAGAAGAGACGGCCCCAACCTTCGTAATTAGTGGCTGTTTCATTTTTAAATATCCCCTCATTTTGCGAGCAGTATAAATGATGTAATTTCTATAGTCCCACTTTTAGGACCAGGCTCTGCAATCTTCTTCCCATTGTACCCAATTCTTCTATTTTTTCTCTGCTCTTGCAGATGTTTCTTATCCCACTGACTATCGGTTGTAATTAAGTCCGAGGCCTTCCCAGGGGTGCCAGTCGTCTCCTTGCAATGTCTGCCCTTGAAATCATAACAGTCAGAAAGTACATAAAAATAGAGACCTACATCTGCTTTAAAGCAGAGGCCTAACCCAGTCCATAGTCATATTACTAGACTAATATGTTCTTATATACATAAAAGTGTTAAAAATAAAACACAGCCTCTTTCATTAGTAGCCAAAGATACCACAAAGCCCTTTAGGTTATTTGCTGTTGGGCTTAAAAAGTGCTCCAAAGTAATTAATTTGGGAAAAAAGAATAAAAGTGTTGATACTGTATTGCATATGTGTGTGTTTTATACACTACTGTGTGACCTCCTCTTACACTTGAGCATTGGAAGCACTTGGCAGCTTCATGGATGCCAGATTGACCCTTCTACAGTCTAGAGAAGCTTGATTAAGAATGGTCATTTTGGAAGGGTAGAAGCCAGGTAACCAGGTTTTTTAGGGATGGCCCACTAAATACTGACCCGTGTCTGCAGGAATGGTATGTTGTTTATATATATTTCCTACATTTTCTGTTTCTTAATAAAACTTCTGAGACATAATTACATATGGCTATTATTCCAATGCCAAAAAGACGACTACAAACTTGCACAGTACTGTATATTACAATTCAGTAAATATACTGTATCAATCTTTTACATCTGACTGCAGTGTAGGACTGAATATAAAACAGGCATGAACCTACTACTAATATATTCATGGCAGAGTTTTGTGTTGAGCACGTCAGTGTGCTGGATCGTAGAAAGAGCTCTTCTTATGACTGTGTCGTTTGGATGCAAAATCACGTATAAAAATGAGATAAATGCAGTGTTTGCTTTTGCAAGAGCTACTCCGAGCTATAGAGGATGTACAGATTTGCACATTTTTTTTTAAGATAAAAGAAAAAACTGTAAATATTCATGTACTGAGATCTATTACCATTCCATTTATGCATTCTCCTTCTCCTTTCCACTTCTTTTTTTTTTTCTTTATGCCTTTAATGTACTCTCCCCTTTCTGCCCCAGTGCTATAAAGATTTCTTTTGATCTTTTTGTAAAAATGTCTGCATTACCAGCATTTCCTATTTAACTTCTCTTCGGTTGAAGTGAGAATCCACTGTGTGCATAGCCAAGCATGGAGTCTGTACCAGAGGATCAGCAATGATCTCCTCAGGCCATAAGTAAATTCGGAATTGTGCCGACAGATGCCTCAGTCAAGGAACTGTTCTAAGGCTAGATAACATCTTGTTGTGAGTCACCTCCTGAAAAACATTCACTTGAGCACTGAAAAACGCCCTTGCTTCTCCACAATAAATCTCAGCTACACACCTTTGTATTTTTTTTTTTCACTTCAAGGTAATGGGGCTACGGTTCACGTAAGCCTTTGGCATGCCAAAGTTCTCCATTGTCAAAGATAATTTGATCACGTTTGTGGCTAAGCAGCTTTTGAATCATCTGCAGCAAGCATGTGGTGCTAAATCTACGATGCTTACAATACAGGTTCATGGACAACAACATTAGCGTGTTCTGGATCTGCACAGTGCACAGCAAAACGATATATTGGTACTGAGCAAAAATATACTGGTGCAACAAGAGTGTGAGTGTATACTGAGACTGGGTCTTGAACCAGGATTATTCGTTATTGTGTATATGTATATGTAAGCTATTGACAGATTGAGTGAGCTCTCTTAGAAAAGTGGGAAAATAAACAAAGGACAAACAAAAGAGATGCCAAAAGGACAAAATAAAAAAGCTAATTTCACAATGGATGCTTTTAAACCTGTTTCCAACTTACTGTTTAACTTATTGTTACCTCATTTTATCTTCCTTAAAATGTATTTCCAGTCTCCTTATAGCAGCTTTTCAAATTTTAGGTCACAGTTAAAAATTTTACTCCTCCTTTAAACTTTTTTTGCCTTATAGGAGCACGCAGACATTGCCCTACATCCATGGATCCCAACATCATGGAGTGCCAAAACATCACTGGGGGTGTGCAATGCGATGTCTGCTTTGAGGTACTCTGAGTTTGTCAAAATACAATTTGTACATGTTAAATACAATTAAAATAACACACTTACTAAAACAATTTACATCTATATAAAATCTAAATTAATATACAATTATTTAAAAATATATTTGATCATCTTATTTATTTCTAAAAAAAAATATTAATGTGTTTTTATTTTAGATTTAAAGAGGGAAAAAAGAAAAAGTACCCAGTAATTCGTTTTTTAAATCAATTTATTCTTTTGGTCTGCCTGTGTGCGGGCTGGGTCCGCTTTTCTTACATACTTGCAGAAAGTAGGCTAAAATTGTAAAAACAAAGGTTAGGAACCACGTCCTACAAAAGTGCAACAAAAACCTGAGCTACTGTCTGGTCTTAAATATCCTACCTGGCAGCTGCAGGTAATTCAGGCTAATTAACCCAAAGTGTTGTGGTCAGCTGAGTTCGAATTGTTAGACCTGTGACCCTCTGTTAGCCAAGTGTGGCACTGCAGGTTTGGCAGGGAGCCCTAGGTGACTTTGCAAGTATGGAGAAAAAAAGCTTGATTTCTTTATAGTTTGCTTCTATAGTTTGTTTTCTTTTATCTGAAGCTAGGGAAGTGTGCCTTTATTTCCCAAAACACGAGCTCAGGCATCATTATACAGTAAATCTGTGCATAAGCTTCAGATGTTGCAATCCATGTTTGACAAGCTGCTCTTTTATGGTTTTAGGGAAGATACTGCACTCTGAATGTTTGAAGTAAAATACCGAAAAGAGTTTCTGTGAGTTTACCCATGTTGAATAACTGTCACATTGTTTTGCTTTTGATAGCTTGAACGTGTGTATTAAAAAAAAATAATAAAACCAGCATCACTCGCATTCTAAATCACACTTATGTAAACTAGTATACTTTGTACTTGGCAACGCATCAGTGGAGTGATACCATTTTTTTTGCTTTCTTGAAAAAAAGCACTGCTGTTATTACGAATATCATCATGGTGAGAACTTTTGAGAAGATTGTAATTCCCGAATCAAGAGTACAGACCATCAATATCACCTTGAAACATACACACTACAGTAGTGGTCTGATGAAGCCTGTGATCTGAAAAGCCACAAGCTGCCAGGTCAGCAAAACTTTCCTGAGGTTTACAGTACTTGCTCACTGGTGATTTAGCGAAGATGGCTGGAGGACCAAGCAGTTTGCAAGCCAGCAGATCAATGACATTCAGATAGGAAGCATCCTCTGCACAGACATCTAGCAAAGTTGCGTAGCCTGCCCAGTACAGGCTTGCGACTGAGCTACGTCTTGCTCAGTGCCAGAAGATTGAAGGAATGTCTTACCGAGAATGGGCAGATTGGGAATTGAGAATGCCTTGGCTCTCTAGGTACGATATTTAACAAGGACAAACGTGTAACAAAGTGGTATGTACTATATATGTGAACTATTCAGGAGAACAATTAAAGTAAATGACCAGAAAATAGAATGGCTGGCCTGAAACGCAAAAATAAAAGATAAGGAACCAAAACATGGCAGCATCACCTCGCTTGTAACACCGTCATTGAGCTTATATGGGGAGTTGTTTGTTGTGTTAGAGATTCTTTAGTATCTTTTCCTGCAGAGCACCTCCATTGATCTATTACTTCTGGCTTCTTATGATATATAAATCATTAGATAAAATGTCAGGCATAGAGCAGGTCTCTGAGACCTTTTCTTTCCTGTTCTAGCAGATTAAGGGCAAACACTTTCGCTTATGAGCTTAATAAAATATTATACTAGGTCATTTATTTCTGCGATTTGTAGTCCGTCTGCAGGAATCTGCCTCTTGAGCGATGAGTTTTAAAACCCCAAATCAAAAAAGGTTGGGGAAAATGTGGCACATTTTTTAAATGTCTTTTCAAAAATGTTGAAACTTTTATTTCATTGAAGACAGCATGAACACAGGAGATTTCATGTTTTTCTTCTCCAAATCTCTACACGTACTCTGGGTGGGGAATGGACTGCACCAGGACTGCACTGCAGGCAATACATGAACACTTCAGTAATTAATATTTTTTACATTTTTTAAATTTCTGTAAATTCAATCGTCATTATTTGATTAATTTTATTATTAATACAAACGTAATTATTTCAGTTAACATCTAGGTCACCCAAGGAGGATGGGTTTTTTTTTTTTTTTTTGAGTCTTGGTCCTCGTAAGGTTTCTTCCATCTACATTCAGGGAGTTTTTCCTTACCACTGTCGCCCTACCCTTGCTCAATTTGGGATTATCCTTTTAGGATAATATAATATAATATTAGTAGAAAGCTGCTTTAAGACAGTGCACCGTTGTAAAAAAGCCCCATGTTATGACAGATGTTATGAAAGACTCTTGCTTTTGGACTTCCTGATGTCTGGATGTCCCGTTTCATCTTTAGTCTGGAGCACACAGTCTGTTTCTTCCAAGAAAGAATTTGTGAGTCCAGAGAAGATGACACCCGTCCTGGATACGGTTAACATAAGGCTTCCTTTTTCCTCAGTAAAGTTTTAAGTGGTATTTGTGAATGCAACACTGTACTGTGCCTAATAAAGGTTTGCCAAAATATTCCCTTGCCCTTCAATTTAGGATTGCACAATCACATTCGTCCAGATTTTTGAATCCTATTATTTTTTATTGTTCTGCTCTGTAGAGGGGTTGCATTTCAGATCCATATGCATATATCTATGGGTTACAGCGGAACTGTAAACGTTCAGGCAGTGGGATTGGATAGCATTGCTGATCGATACGATTCCGCATCGTGAATGTTTCTCACCAGAGCATTATACTGCGACGTACAGGCGACGACACACGCACACAGGTAGCAAGGTGAAATGAGATTGGCTCTGGCTTTAAGTAACGACTTGTTGTTTATCATGCTGCATTTGAAAGTGGCACATGTATTTTTTTTTCTTCTTTCCAAATTATTTAAGGGCCATATCGGTTCGTTTCAGCCCACTTCAAGCTGTGCAAATAGCTCTTTAGAGATGATAAAGAACAGAATTAAAGCAACTGATCCTCGAGTAGTCATTAGCAGGTCTAACATTACAGTCACTTTGTTATTCATTTATTTATTTTTCACATCCTGCACACATCTCATACCTGCTTATCTTGGCCAGCCAGAGAATCAGTAATAACACACAGCATAATGAGATTCCCCACAGACGTCATGACATGATTTCCACACTCTTATGGAGTAAACTACATTTCAGCTCTTGTACCCAGTGAGTCGTTTGCTGTAATAACGTGAGAATATACAATGTGGTCAGCGCAGCAATAAGAAAAATTGGCTCAGAAGACTCTGGTCATACATCACTTATTTCAAGGGACAATCTTCTGGGATAAATTTACTAACCTGAAAGCTCTCTGGGCAGGTTATAAGGAGAAAAGTGCCTTGCTCAGTAAGGTCCACCTCAAAAGGATCCAGCCAGAGCAAATTCCCAGCTAGTCTGTTCACTGTCAAATGATTCACGGTGGAAATCTAGTAAATATAGTATAGTGATGATTACCCGGCAGGATTTATTCTTCCTATGTAAGCATCCTTCCCTTTAATGCCGTTCCAAGCCTTGATGCGATTTTTTTAAAACAATACATTAATTTGAGCCTGTGCATTTTTCAGACAATAAAAAAACATGACGTTATTTGATTCTTCCTTTTGGATTTTGTGAACTTTTGCAGCTGACTAAAAGAAAGCTCACTGACAGTCGCTTCTGCGCATCAAAGCAGCTGCTACATTTTAATTCTGCCTTTCCCCTGGCAGCCTTTTCATCTATGTAAGAGATGCTGAAACCCTCCATGCTCCTTTCTTTTTTCTACAATCGTATGTACCCAAAAGCGTATCATTCTGAGCCTCCCCCCTCAAAAAATGCCATTCACATTCATTGGCGTCATGTTCAGTGTGGAATGTATGGAAGCCAGTTTCCGCCACCGAATATTTTTTCGGCTGCACCTCGTCTCTCAATTGCGAGTTTGTATCTCCTAATTGGGCCTTATTTTTTCTTGTAAACTTTATGTCAAGCAATTTTTTTGGAATTACGAGTTTAAATCTCAGAATTGTGATGAGTAGTGGTCATCCCTTGCTGTGGTGCGAGATGGGCGACCCTGCCATATTCCTCTTTGTACTGTTCCAGTCTCTTGAAAACAATTACGCAGCTTTAAGACGTCCTGCTGCTCTCCGGGCTGCACATTCAGGCAAATCATGTTACAGACGCATTGCAAGGGCTGGGAAATTGCAGGACATGTACTTTCAAGATCAGGGAACAGCCAGATACTTCAGCACTTTCAGCCTTTTATATAGTGCATTGTTACCAATTAAATTCAAGTTGTTTTTACATCGAATTACAATTATAGAACAACTGATTTTTTTTACTCTGCTTGCTATTCTTATGTTCTGGTTTAATAAGTCCAATAACAAATGCTTCTTTTTTTAAAAGAAGAATTCATTGTGAAATATTCCCTCATTTTTATGAGCAGTGTATAGAGCTCAAGCAGCTGCTGAAAGCTCTAAGTGTAATGTACAAATCCCTGCTTTCATTAACAAGTAATTAATTATTGATATAAGACCATTTTACAACAATAACAATTCCACTAATGACTAAACAACAGAGAAAATACTATATGTCCAAAAGTTTTTGATCTCAGTTAAGGACCCTAACAAGTATAGAAGCGCAGAGCCATGGAATCAGACAGTGGCAGTAGAATGGATTGGCCTGAACACATCCACTTCCAAGTGAGTTCAAGTCAATAAAGTAATGGCAACTGATCTCCACTTTGTCAGACCGCTTTGTAATTAATTGCAATGCCAAGAGTGAATCAGTGCTTAATACCCAGCATTAGCTCATCATGTACAGTAGAGTGCAAAAGTATAAGGCCACCATCAGATTAGATATACAATCATCCCTCCTTGCAACTTGTAAATAACATTTGGTTTACTACCCATTATGACAAGAAACATAATCTCAGTGCCTGTTGTTTGTTCGGCACTTGGTGCACTTGCTTAAGTTGTTTGCGTCGAGACACGCAACTCTTATGGCACCATGGATAATAAAAGTGTTAGTTAGTAGTTAGTAGACTGAAATGAAGATTAGTGGAAATGAGTATTATGGAGTGACGAATTGCCAAAGTGTAAAATTTCCGGATTTAATCGGAAACAATATGTTAAATATGGTCATTATACCATTGGTAAAACAACTGATCAGATAGAAGATTAAAACTTTTTCAACAGTTCCACAGTCGAAATTCAGTAAACAGCCACTTCAGAAGTGTGAAGGCTGCTGTAGCATACTAACATCTATCTATAACACGTTTTATATATAATGTTAATCATGTTTATTACTCAAAAGAGTCTGGTTCCTCTCAAGGTTTCTTCCTCTTAATGTCAGGGAGTTTTTTCCTTGCCACTGTCGCCATGGGTTTGCTCATTAGGTACAAATAGAATCCAATTTGTGACACTTGTTCATGCATCAATGTAAAGCTGCTTTGTGGCAACGTCTATTGTAAAAAACGCTACACAAATCAAATTGAATTGAATCCATGTCAGATTTTTGAATGTCCACAAATCTTTGGCTCTATAGTGCTTGGGAAAATTCACAAGAACAGCAATGAGATACTCCACAGCACCTTAACTGATAAAACAAAACCTAAAATATAAACCATTCTGATGTTTTACTTGTGTGGTGAAACAGTGCCTTGTCACATAATCCAACGTTTAGAAGCTTCAGGTGATGGACTGTTTGCGTGAAATCATATGTCCTGTAGAGACAAAGCTTTTTTCTCCTCTACTAGAAGAAAGTTTGCCATTGTGTTTACGATATAAGAGCCATCTGCAATCTTGACTCGTCAAGAAACAGACTGCAGTAAAATAGGGTAAGACACTCAAACTGGTAAAACGCTGCTTTTGCAGACGTCAAATCTGTCCAAAGTACTTTCTTTTCATGAACCAAAGTACAGTGCTCACAAAATTAGGGGATATTTAATTATAGGATATTTCATTTTGAAGTATGCCCTAATGTGAGTGAGCAGTATAGCTTTGTCAACATCAACGCTTGCTCCCTTGGGAAGAGCAGAACTTCCATATACTGTAGATGCAACAAACATACTATTGTGCAATCCAGAGATGAGCAGGTTACATATACGTCATTGGACTTGAAGTCGGTGTGTGTTGTGCGTTAGGATATTTGTGTTAAAGGCTGTGAATTTTCGGTGAATGTTTACATCACTCACCATGCATACACTACTCTTCTGTGTAATAAGTCAGAGTATGGTGTAATGCATCAAAGGCAGATCACAGGAGCAGCTCCTCGAGGAGGCCCACTCAGAGTAGCCCTAATAAATTAACAGATGCTAACTGCTTGCCAGAGAAAACAAGACAGCCACCAGAGGCCTGACTCAAAGTCAGTGTTACATATTGTAATAAAGGCCTTTGTGGGTGAGAGCAATCTTTTTTCTGATTTAGGGGCCCTCGAACCTTCAGAAAAGTTGTTGCTCATGAATTTCACTTCATGAGTAAAAGTTCATTTATTACAAGAGATTGTTTTAATTCCAAACACCCTTGGATTACAGTTCCACTGCAGCTTCCATTTTCTGTAATCGCGTCACCTTCTTACAAAACTCCCCAAACTCAAATCTAAAAACTCCGGCTCTAGACTAGACTACTTCACAGTACTCAAAGCATCTATAATCTTATGAATTGCAAATATTCCTTGAATTAGAACAATATTCCAGCACAAAGTAAATGTAGGCAAAACGGTGCAAACATTAGGCGGATCGCGTTCATTGAATTGATGTACATGTTCCTGAATTTAACGACACCATCATATTCTGTTATAACATGGCTGTGACAGAGGACCAGATCATACAGTTGTGGGTTAGAAAGAATAGACAGGTGTGTGTGAAGGCTCAGAGGTGGGGGGAGTACTACTTACAATAGGACAGATATATACATTTACAAATGCCATTTACATCTTTGTACATAGAAGCAGACGGAAATTGTACACACAAACATGAGTAGCAAAACTCCCCACACAGAAAACTCCAGGACCAGTAAGGAAGTAACACGCATGCCACTGATGGACTTCTTCACCAAGAAATGTGTCGCCAGGATTCGCTTGTCCTTGTTTTCTCCCATTCGGATGTGAATTAGATGCATATAAGACAGATTTGTATTTCTTATTATAATTCTTCAGCCCCTGGGGGTTAAATCAAAAGGATGTTGATTGGATGAACATCAAATTTAGTGAACATTTCACTCGTCACTGTTTCACTGGAATGAGCCGTACACATTTTTGTCTTCGAAGTCCGCTTAAATTTATAGTTATGGGCTGGGTGTCTTTCAATTTTAAATACACTGCTCACAAAAATGAGGAGATGTTTCCAAATGAAATATCCTATAATGAAATATCCCCTCATTTTGTGAGCAGTGTATATGCAAACAAAACAGCTGTGACATCACCTACGTTGTCTCTGTGTCTAAACAAGGGAAAACACCAGTAGGTTAAATTATATACAAAAACAAAACAGAACTCTTACAGTGCAAGAAGGTGACTGTGAGAAGAAGGTGAGTGCTCTGAAATCCCTGGTTATGGATGTAACTTGGAAGTGGCTTCAACATGCTGCCCAGGACTTTCACGGTCATTCCATTCCGTACATGGTCAAAAGCTGTCAAGCTCCTCCTCCGTCCTTTTTTCCCCCAGTTATTTGGCTGGTTGTTGAGCTCCATTTGACCAAGCATAGACCTACCTGAAGCCCCTGTAAACGCTTTGCATAGCAGTTCCCTCGCTGATTGTTTTGGCAGAACAGAGTATGCATCTTTTTGGGTTTAAACGATGGCAGCTGAGTGCAGTACTGAAGGCACAGGGGTTCAGTGTTTTGAGTGGGTTTAGAGGAATGAGAAGAGTGTTTAGCAAATTTGTATAAATTTGAAGACCATACATCAAAACGATCCGCAGAAAGAGTTCTTTATGGTTTGAGTATCAGTTGTAGTGTGGAACTGCAACTGGGAAAACAGCTCCACAAGCCGGGACACGTGCTGATACAGATAACAGAGCAAATCAGAGGCAAACCAGGTGAAACCATCGCAGGTGGATAAGATGGCTCAGTGTCTCAATGTTCTTCCTTAAGGACTGTTAAGTGCCTGCAAAATGGTTCACGTGATAGTTATTCAATAGGTTTCATGCTGTTTATTATCCATTAATCTACTCATAACAGTCAGGCTTACTTAGGCTAATTATATGGGCAATCAATAAAATCCATTTTAAGATAGTTTTGCAGCCAAATGATGAGACATGCAACCCCTTGGTAAACTAACCTGACTTCACAAGAGAATCGCACAAATCAATAAAAGTCAAGCAGTGACTGATTACTGAGAGAAAGTGGTGTTTCTACTATAGATTAGGTTAGCTTTCGACATTGTTTATTGTCTCTTACAGCTTGGACTTGGCTATAAATGGGGTTAATATGAAGATCTACAGCAAAAGCAAGATGGGAGCACCAGTCTCCCCTCACATACATACACACACGCGCGCACACGCACGCACGCGGGGAAACTTTAGAAAAACCAGCTGACCTGATACACCACTTGAGTCTCTGGAGGAAAGCCAAACAAACATGAAGATAACATACAAACTACACAAAAGCAGAAGCCAGGACCCTAAGGCAAATCTGTTCATATGAGGCGACAGTGTTTCCTGTGCTTTCCTAAGAATGTTTAATATTATAGAATGGGAGCCATTTACGTTGGCATTCACTGTCTGTGTGTAGAGTTTTATCAATTCCCCATCATTTGGGAAGACATGGGTGCTGGAATTTCCATTTAGAGACCGTGTAGGTCTGTTATTTCATACATTTTTGGACACATTCCTTGCCGTTGTCCATCAGCATTAAACGGCTAATGAAAAAAATATAAAAAGAACCTCCGAAGTTTGTTTTTGATTTGCCTATGGAAAACATGACTAGTAGTTTAATGATCAGTCCACCAGTAAAAATGACTAGTCGTGCACAGTCCAAAGAAATGCGTGTAAGGTTAATTGGTGTCTCTAAAGTGGCCCTTTGTGTGTGGCTGTGCGCATGACTGTGTGTGTGTGTGTGTGTGTGTGTGTGTGTGTGTGTGTGTGTTTGTGCCATATGATGGATTGCCCCATCTAGGGTTGTTCCTGCCCTTGCGCCCAGAGTTGCCGGGTGGGCACCGGCTTGCCTGGCACCCCGTGTGGATTAAGCGGAAGATAACGGATGGATGGAAGTAATTTAGTACATCGTGTAAAACGCTTACATGATATCAAATCTTCAGACAATGTGCTTTAGATATGCAGCATGTGATGAGTCACATGAACAGACAGACATGACAGGATCATATCTAGTGTAAGTTATGCCTTGTTTACATATCTCTTCCTGGTCAGGGCTGAAGAGACTGCCAAATCAGAGGACATAAAGTGTGTTTGCTTCTGTTTATTAAACACCCATATGGTCTGACAGACCAGTTATTCACGGGACAGATGTTAAAATCAGTGAGTGTTACTAATTAATCTGCTTGTTGCAGCATCAGTGCACAGCATCGAAACGCAACCAAATGCTCTGATTATTGATCCATTTAACAAAACTACTGGTGTATGGAGGGATTTCTGTGACCCTATTATAGAAACCTATAGAAGTGGTGCAATAAGTGAATACAGTTGATTATCTTGTCATTTAAACATGCATTACAGTAATTAAGTAAATAATGATGTAAATAATTGCGTAAATAATTCCAATAATTACACACTGCTCACAAACAAATAGTGATTTTAAGACATCATTAAAATGATATATGTTATATAATAATTATATAATCATTGTACATACGTACATAATTATATATGTACATATTTTTGGTTACTGCTGATGCACAATGAAATAATTGTCTGCTTGCACCTGGGTGCAAATAGAATTGGCCCCACTGACGTCTATGTAACCCCAACAAGAAAAAGCACAAAGAACGGCTACTTCAGCACTTCTACCAATGGATGCTCTGCTAAAGGGAAGAGCCGCAAAAAACGCTAAAGTTTTGGTGAAAGGTGAGCAGAATTTTCTGGATTTGTTTTCTCCCATCTGCACATAGGATCTTTGGGGATAAGGTGATCACTGGGTTACCAAAACCCTTCTCCCACAATTACTATTTTGCCATTATGCTATTTGGAACTTTCAGTGCAGCAGATTTTTTTGTAACCTTCTCCCGGTCTGTGCCTCTGCACAATCTCTGCGCTCCACTGGCAGTTATTTCCTCCTCATAGCTTGTTTTTATCCTCGGATATACACTGTTAGCTGTGTGATCGATTATAGACTGGTGTGTGCCTTTCAAAAAAATTGTCCAATTAACAGAGTTTAGCACAGGTGTACTAGAACTAAATTTGGTTTAAAAAAAAAAAACCCACATTTTTCACGTTTTTCATATTGAATACATTTGCAAATATTTTCATGTTCTCAAAATGGGGTATTAAAAGCCAAATGATGGTGGACCACCTAGTTTTATTTTTTTTTAAATTTCGCACAAGGCTGTAGCATAGCCATATGTGAGACTAGCATAAGGGTCTAAAGACTATCCGAGTGCATTGTGAATATACTCTCAATAAGCAATTTGTGGTTACATGACTTATTATGTATTATGTATTTTATTTTTACAGTTTACGCATTTTTTTCTACTTTCATCATGATGTGCAGTAATATTAGTAATACTCTAACAGTGGGCTTGTGTTTTTTGATCACTGAAGTTCCATGAGTGATTGTTATTGTTATAATCTCGTATATAAGACTCGGCTCAAAGGAGAGATTTTGTCTGTTCAAGCACACGTCTAATCAAGCAATATGTTCCCATTTCTGTCAAACCAAAAACTCTTGCTTCTGCCTCGTTCCGTCTTGTCACTTTGGCTCGTTTGTTTGTCACTTTCCATCACGCTTTATGGAGCTACCTTAAAATTAATAAACAATCGGCTGCTTCAAAGCACAATACCTTAAAGGGCATGTTTTAGGAAAGCTGAATTAGCATTAGTGAACATGTGTATCATTATATGCTCCCAACTACTCTCCACAAATACATTATAGGTAATGGAGCTCTCGAAGCTGCATTCATAACAGTGTGATTTATGAACACATAACACGTGAACTTCAGCATCATTATTCGGCCATTCTTTTCCACTAATCTCATTTCGTAGCCAGAATGATTATATGGCCAGTATAACATTTATCTCTTACAGCCAACAGCTACGGAGCAGACCTTTATAATCAGTAAAGGTTAGCAGATTTAGATACACTGTGCAAATATAACGATCTTTTTTCTCGCGTAGAATTAAACCTGCATATTATGAGGGCAACTACATGATACCAAAAGGGAACACTTTGTTGATAGCAGTAAGCATACTAGCAAGTGCAGATGTGAAATCTAGAAAGGCCGAGGTCATTTGGACCATTTAGAAATTTTGAGAAGTAATAACTATGGCATTATAAACCACCCATGTCTATCGAGCTTTGATTCGTATTATATTATAGCATATCTCATTGTTATAAAACAAATATTACAAAGCAGAAAATTCAAAGACTTTATACCTCGAAAGGCCATGAGAAATGTCTAAGTCAAAATGTCCATCGACCATGAATCTTTACTATGGAAATCCTGGTAGTTATGGAAGACTTTACATTCTAGCATCAAGAACCGTGTTTTGCTTATTTGGTTTATTTAACGTCACTATTTGCATCAGTGGCATCATTTCAGCGACACACACACACACACGCACACGCACACACACACACACACACACACACACACACACACAAGGTTACATCTATAGGCAGGATAATTGCACAACTAGTCTCTTTTATGCACTCAAGATGTAAGGAGGACATGCAGACTCCACACTGGGACTGAACTCGGGACCTTCTTGCTGTAAGGCCGGAAAAAAAGTCACACCTGTGTAGCTAATGTAAACTGGCCTTCTGTACGTTCCAACCAAACGATTACGACACAACCAAGACGTGATCAGCAACCAGTCATTGTAAATAAGAATTTTCATTCAGAAATCACACAAGATATAATTACACCAGCGACCACACAGATTTGCCTATATTGTGTTAGAGAAGCGACCTAACGCCCGTGCGAGGAAACCCGAGTACCCCGAGTAAACCCCCACAGGCACAGGGAGGGCGTGCAAGCTCCACACAGGCGAAGAAGGAAATTCAGGATGAAGTCGTCCGTTATTTATTAGCGCCTTCCTTCTTTTGCTGTAACAATATCACGCACTCGAGCTGTTGCGAACTCTGCGGGTCCAGTATTCCGTGCTACACTTGCACATCATAATATTTCTTTTACAGTAGTTAAACTCCTGCCAAACCTTCGGAACGTATTGTACATTAGACTCAGATATGAGTGATGCAAAGTCAGCACACCGAGGTTGTTTTTTTGTGCCTCATTTGTTTGATCAAGAACATCAGCAGCAGATGGAACAGCATATAACGCATGGGAGGAGGTGGATTGATCGGTCATCGCTGCATCTCGGCATGCGATCCGACTCCACTGTGCAGCGCACAGACACCAGACAGACTTGCTCCAATCTGTCATGGTCACTATGAATCACGGATCTGTGGTGACAGACATACACATGGCCTTTGTCTGCTCCTCGGAGGGCTCTGGCTGACTTCAGTCTGTTTTCGCCATCACACTGTTCATCCCCAGTCTCGGTTTTTGTTGGCTCTGTTCTCTCCTGCTGGGGACTAGACAGTCAGGCAGCAGTCAATTCATTTATTTCTTTTGCACAGAAGGACAGACCGCATGCTTTCTGACGTGCTCAGCAGCATGACGCTTTTGGAACTAGTAAGGACACAGGCTGTAATATTAGTTCCATATCAGGGATTGTCAGACATAATTTGCTGCATTACGCAACCTAGACATGGACTTGTGCATGCCTCTTATTCTGTACATCCATTCTTTATCAACCGGACCTGGACAAGGTGTCTCTTAGTCTAGAAAAACACCAAGAGATCCTGCTTACGTCTTGCTCACTTTGGGCTGTGGTCCTGAAGCTGCTCTGAGACAGTGCTCTGTTGTAAAGAAGACCCAATTATAATACAATTAGCAGAGCTTTAAACCAATGAAGAGGGTTAATCTTAAAAACGTTTCAACAGCTGTACTTGAACATAACGATTATTACACTGCTCACATATGGGAATTTCATCGCGGGATATTTCATCTTGGAATATCCTCTTATTTTTGTGAGCAGTATATTTGTCATATACTAAGTAGATATTATTATACTACACATGGTACTATATATGGTACTGCATTCTGCTAAAAGATTCAGGGTCGGTACCCCATACCGGCGTCTCCTTATTAACTGCCAAGTTATTCTGAATTGCTTCGTGTTTTGTTTAGATGCAGGCAGAACGGAGTCCTGCTGTGCGTTACCGCAACGTGTGCTGCGGCTGACTGATATCGAGTGTGTTGGGATTTTGCTAGGCATAAATTTGTTGCAAAATCTCCCAAATAATGTAAGAAGGTTAAGTAGTGATTTTCTGGATTAATCCAATAACTAAGGATTGAGGTGGTATTTACAAACCAAACTATTCAGGCAACACAGGCACACAGCGGTGCACTTCATAAGCAACAAAGCAGCTTAGGCAGGGTTGCCAGATCCTGCGAGAGTAAACAAAGAGGGACTTTGAAAAGAAAAAATGCAAGGGACTGACCACTTGATCCGTAAACAATAAGGTATATTTTATTTAACTTTAAAGGTTAAACAATATTAAATTGCAGGGATATTGGCGAGAGACTTCACGGACAAAAGGCAAAGAAGCAACTACACTTGAAATGCAGAGGACTATTATTCGAACATTTAAGAGTCAGGGATGCTGTCAACGTGCACAATGTCAAGAGCTTGTTTCATTTTTTTCAAGGACGCATGGAGCAGAGGGGAGGAGAACAACATGAAGCGATTTAAAATTTACCCTGCTCACATACAATTAAGGCAGATTTCAAAATGAATATGACCAGGATCCCAAAACTGCTGCACAATCTGATCCCGTCCGTACCCCATCACTGTCAGTGCGTTTTTGCCATTTTGGGTGACCATACACCCTACTGAACAGTCAATATGGGGTACTCTCGTCCAGTCTGACATGCTCCTGTTCACCCCCATGAATATATCACTTACTACACAATCACCATAACTGAGTTTGCATCTCATTTCTCTAATCAAACTATTTTCTTTGCCGATCTTGTCAAATCAAGTCCATCTTTTTTAAGCGCTTCATATACATTTTGAAATCCCCTCAGTGTATTTTCATCCCATGGACTTTCCTTAGTAAAAGCTTGGCTCATTTTAACCAGAAACTAAATCGTTCTTGTTTCTGTCTCATATATAAGAGGTGTCAGCTGTGGAGCTGGTTTCGTCTAGATGAGGAGAAATATGAACTCGGTGAGCCCTAGAGACAAACCCAGCTTATATGGCAGTCTCAGATGAAGGAACCTCTTAATTAAAACACACTGCTCACAGAAACGAGGGATTATTTCATTTCTAAACATACCCTAATTTTTGTGAGCAGTATATTATACCAAGTATGATTGTGCATGTGTGTGACCTCATCATCATTTAGACACTGCTCACAAAAACTAGGGGATATTTCATTTCGGAGTATCCCCTAATTCTTGTAAGCAGTATATTATACAGGGAGAGACGACGTGTGTGAATGATTGTGCACTTATGATGAGCCTGGATGGGGATCCATTCCAGGTCTTTTTATTACACACTGGCACAGGACAGGTTGGAGGAAGATTCATGGTACCCAGCAATACAAAAATCCCATGTTCCAACTACAAAATAAGAATTATAAGCAACAAGGAGGGAATTGTACTGAACAAACGCCAGCTCAGATGAGCCTCTGTATCTCTGCGTAAGAATCTATTTAAACGAGGTACTTCAGCTCTTAATAATATAGATGTTACTCCAGCTCACTTCAGTTCAATACTTCAATACTTTTATTAGACCTTTCCACTCATTCTTCGTAATCTCTCCCAGTTTAATTTCTTCCACTCTCCTCTCATCTTACCTTATGTATTACGCTAAAGCTGCTTTGAGACAATGCAACGTTGTAAAAAGCGCTATATAAATAAAATTGAATTGAGCTGAATTGAACCTTTTTCTGACGTCTTTTCCAGTGTGCTCAGCTAATTTGGTTCTTCTTTACCTTTTGGACTTTCAGTGTCAGTCTCAGTCCTCTAAACTCTGGCTTTAGCTTCCTCTCCTTTTCATTTTAGTACACTAATATTTGTAACTTTATTTGGTTCCTTCTTTAGTAAATTAATTACTTGATTTTATAATTCTCCAAACGCCCACACAATAACAAACCTTACTGTTTACCGGCAGCAGCGCAAACACAAAGTCAGGGCGCCCGCTCTATCTTCTGGCCAGATGAAATAAAGCCTCAGCGACGCGCCGTCTGTTAAAACTAAGTGATACTCGTTATCGTTCACGTGCACGCGAAGGGGCCCTTTGGGAAATGTAGTTCAAAGCGGGCGCCATTTTAGACGGCGCAACGTATCTCCGCCACCCTCTGGAGATGACTGGAGATTCTGCTGGTGGTTCTCCGACAGTGAAGTGCGCAGACAGAGGATAGCTTAAAATAATAAATAAATAAATACATAAATATAAATATAATGTTCGAATTATTAAGCAATAAGTATATATATATATATATATATATATAGGTTCAACACTAATTTATTATTACAATTATAAAACATACAGTGGTGTTTAAACGCATTCAGCTTGTTTTATATTTATGTGAACATTTAACCAAAAACTTCATTGTTTCATCAAAGATGACATGATGCAGCAAACCAGGTCTAAACCATAATGCTACCACACCATGTTTTACTAATAGGATAAGGCTCTGAAGTGAAGTTTTACTTTCTCCAGACAAAACGTAAACGTCGTGTATATTAGGATAAAAATCAAAATGTGTGGCTGAAACGTCTGCTGGTTGGTATATGAGATGTCCAACTCAAGTGTCTCTGGGGTTTCCCTTTTTAAAAGAGCCCCGTGCGCTCGATGTCGTTCGAGAAAAACGTTCATGAACGTTGTCAGTGACAATGAGGCATGTAACATGCAAATACAAATAGGATCAGTTTACTGAACAGAATCAGTTTTATTTGCCAATATGAATATAATAGGAATATGTTGCCGGCTGATGGTATCGCTGTGCAATCTATAATCATTAGCAGGCCATTTAGATTTACATTTACATATATAATACATAAAGTGCAAGTGTGCTTGTAAACACCGCTAACGAGTCTCCATATGTAATGGTTTAAATATGTACTTGGATATTTAAATGTTAACAATAGAGGACAATGGTCTGAAATTTGTATGGTTATAGATCAGTTATTTATCAATGTGATGGCAAGAGGAAAAGAACTGTTCTTGTGTCTGTTAGTTCTTGAGTGCAGGGATCTGTAGCACCTGCCTGAGGGGAGGAGGTGGGAAATGTTGTGGTCTGGATGTGAGGAGTCTGTTATGATTTTCTCTGCCTGGTTATAAATCTGTTCTTTCTCCAGAAGACACAGGGAAAGAGAGATCCACAGATCAAGTGCAGAGGCAATGATCAAACAGTGTTGGTGCATTATAAATGTACATGTAGTTCATTCAAAAACAATCTTCTGCATAACTCACTGAGTGCTTATTGGCGTTACTTTTGCCTTTCTATCAGCTCAAACCACTCTGGCCATTCTCCTCTGACACCAACAAGGCCTTTTCGCCCAGAAAACTAACCTCACTGGGTGTTTTCGCTTTTTCAGACCATTCTCTGTAAACACTGGAGTTATCTGTGTGTGAAAATATGAGTAGATCAGCAGCTCTGACAACCTTTTCACCTTTGGTTTAAACATCAGCGGATCATGTCTATTATATACTGTATCTATGAAACATAAACATGGGAGGATTTTTCTCCCCAGCAGACTGCTTTGCTCTCTGTGTCTGGATTCTAAAACCTCTTCAGGTCCCCAACATTTACATTTATGCATATTCAGCAGACGCCCTTATCCAGAGTGACTTTAACTGTAAATACTATCATCAAATATTTACCGCAGAAGTACTAACATCTAATACAGGGGTAGCCAACACAGGCAGGGCATTTCTTAAAATAGCAACTTGGAACTCCGTCTTAAAAAATGTACGTAATTGTATTATTGTTAAAGGTTCAATCCCAGGGAGGAGCGGCCTGGGTCCTCCCCGTGTGTGCAAGGTTTACTCGGGGTACTCTGGTTTCCTCCCACAGTCCAAAGACATACATGTTAGGTTAACTGCTGTCTCTGCTGTTAAGTGGCACTTAGTGTATGACCGTTTGTGTGCGCGCCCTACGATTGATTGTAGCCCCATCTAGGGTTGTTCCTGCCCTTGCGTCCAGAGTTGGCAGGCGGGCACCGGCTGTCCCGCGACCCCGTGTGGATTAAGCAGAAGATAATGGATGGATGATATTGTTGTGTTTTTTTTATTCAATAACATTTGCATTCGTGTAGATTAAAAAATTTCAAAACTGAATACAAAAACTTTGAAGTTTGTTTGGGGTCAAAGATGAATATCGTGTGCAAGGCCTCCATCTCCAGCGACGACGGTAAGCTAGATGTGACTTATTTTTTATATATGTCGTGTCGCAAAAGCTTCCACGCTAACTACCGACCCACGAACACCGGGTCTTTTTTTCAAGCTCACAGTTAAACTCAGTGCGACATGAATTTAAAGGGATAATTTGTATATAAATAAATAAACACATTTACAAAAATATCAGAGCTGTAATAAGTGACCTTGTTAAATGTTGACAGATTAACCGAAATAGATAATGTTGCATGTTTAAATATATCTGTGTTTGCTACCACGGTAAATTGTTAATGTCGATCAGAGAGTCTCTGTACAAACATAGATTATTATTATTATTATTAATAAAGTTGAAGAGTGCAACTTTACTTTTCTGTTATACAGAAAGTTTGTACTAAACAAGTAGCCCTCAGTATTACTCCGTACTCTAACAGTAGCTCTCGTTTCCAGGTTGGTGAGCCCTGATCTAGTATTACTGCATACAGCATGCTGAGTGCTAGAGTCAGACATTTCTATTAGACATTTCTTACAGGGCAAGCTTAATTTCTATTTCTCACTTAATTACTTGCGCTGAACTAAACCAAAAATCATCCCGTCTGCAGTAATTAGGCATTTTTACCATTCTGTACCCTCGCTTCCAGCCATCAAAACTTTGCAAGTCAAGCTTTCGCTTTACGAGTCAATAACCAGTTAGCTTGTGCTATCTGTAATGATTAGTACAGCACACACAAAATGTCACTCATGAGACCACACAAGGACACGAAGATGATCAGTGTGAATGGACACTGCTACACATTTTGGCTAAGAGACAGAAGCACCGTAGCAGTCCTCAGTTGCATTTTATAATCCCCGTCTTCTGATCTGCGGAGGAAAATTATTCCCATGCAAGGAGGTCCTTTTTGATAAATGGTATAACAGGAGGTCCTGTTCATTGTCTTCCATCCGTCATTTGAACATACTCTGTCTTTGATCTAAGGTCCATTTAAAGACCTAACTCATTAAGCTTAAGGGAGTCACTATATAAAGTGCTTTGCCCAGGGGGTCACTTTGTTTTGAACTTGCCTGTGTGAACTGAATTATAAAATGGACCAGCTCTAGTTCATAACCAAACAGTTAGGAACTGTAGCTCTGCAAACCAACCGACAAAAGAGCAAATGTCTTAGGCTGTCACTTGGTAACTAAGATCAATGGTTTGACTTTACTGATGCCAAAATAGCCATTGTTTGGATTACGGAAAGCACAGGCCTCTGCTTTATCATTTCACAGTTCACTGTTCTTCATAATCTTTTCCTTACTTTGATCAATCATGCATTACTAAAACAATACTGGCTTCTCTAGATAGAGTTCTAGGACACAAGGCTTCAGCAACTCTCACAGATGTTCTTAGAGTGCGGCAGGCATTACAGATTGGTTCACAACGTCTAGCCTTTTGTATGTAACCTTTCATATGAAAAGGTCCAAATGAAAACACTTCTCATAGTGTTACTCCAATGGCAAAAGCACAGTGCTGTTTCTCGTATAAGTTCTGTTTCTCTACTATTCATCCATTATCTTAATCCACACGGGGTGCTGGGTCAGGAACAACCCTAGACGGGGCGCCAACCTATCGTAGGGCACACACACACACACACACACACACACAGTTACCCACCAAGCGCCACCAGAGACAGCAGTTAACCTAACATGTATGTCTTTGGACTGTGGGAGGAAACCGGAGCACCCCGAGTAAACCTTGCCGACAGGGGGAGAACATGCAGACTCCACACAGAAACGACCCAGGGATTGAACCCAGGACCTTCTTGCTGTGAGGCAGAGGTGCTACCCACCGAGCCACAGACAGTCCAAAGATGTGTTAGGTTAATTGGTGTCTCTAAAGTGGCCCCTTAGTGCTTGACTGTGTGCATGACTGTGCGTGTGTGTGCACGCCGTACGATGGATTTCTCGTCCCGTCTAGGGTTGTTCCTACCCTTGCGCCCTTGAGTTGCCAGGTGGACACTGGCTGGCCTGTAACCCCGTGTGGATTAGGCGGAAAACATTGAATGAATGAATTATTGAATGGTTCTACTGTCAAGTTTCAAAGTATAACTGTAAACTTGTTTGATCATGAACTGAAAATTATATTATATTATATATTATAAAATTATATCACAGTTCTACTATGGATTTTGATGGTAATTTGGCCAGTTCATGGATCTACTGTCAAGATTTGCAGGATTTTTTTTTTTCCTGGGTGGAGCCTTTTCATCTCAGTCTGATCTCAGTCTTCTTTCTCACTTTGTGGTCATTAATAACTGAGTTAAGGACAGATCCTGTTATGCAATGAGTAGATGACAAGGCTCTCAATCGTGTATGCTCTATAGAACCTGGGAAACCTAACATATTGAAGCTATCGACACAGATTTGTTTTTTTTTTTAACTTGAAAATACCACAAACCTGTTCTAATTTTACCTCCCGAATTCACACTGTGTAATCAGTGAATGATTGAAGCAGGGGAATGGCTGAAGGGAGAACGACTTGACCAAAATTTACATACCACAGAGTTTTATATAAGCTTTTGATGTTTAATTTGAAAAATGAGTCATTTTTCAGTGAAATGTTTCCCTGTACAGCTGATATCAGTAGCGGTTTCGAGTCCCTCGTGTTATTTACAAAATGGCAATATGCATATGCCCTGCATACTTTAATTAACTTATTATAATTCTCATTCTGTTACCCTTTGGCTGTAAATGCATGTCTAAAGCTAATTACATTTTATTAGAGGAGATAGTGTATGGTCAAATAATTTTTTAAAAATATCTTAGTTACAGGACTCCAGAGCTGGAATAATACACAGAATAATACAGTCGAATCCGGTTAATGTGAGCAGCCGCTTATTCGGATCGAATCCTAAAGTACAGAAACAAATCCTATTATATACGTGTAATTTTATTCGCTCATTTAGACCAAAATTCCGTTTAATCGGACCAAAGAACGTGAGAGCGAATAAGAAAAAGAAGCTACAAGTCGCCACTTATAAATAAATAAAGGTTTAATAAACATTAAATATGTTACATAAATTATAGCACGTCCCGTCTTGTAACATAGGGCATGTTCGATTAATCGGACCAGCCGGTTACCAGGATCAAAACGATCCCATCGCGATGTGGTCCCATTAACTGGATTCAACTGTATTAGGATGTTTTTACACTTTGTTATTTCATGTAGTTGCAAAAATGCGGTCATGTCTGTCATTTTTAATACAACTGAATATCATTGCTCAACTTTCTGACTGAACATTCTCTTAAACAAACAGCCTCAAAAGCTTTATTCTTCTCCATTCAGTCTTAGGTCACTGTTTCAAAATGGAATCCTAAAACACAGGGAATTTGTATACAGGATTCAAAATTTATGATCTTCCACTTATTATCCACACAAGGTAGCAGGAAGTCTGGGCGCAACCCTAGAAGGGGCCAATCCAAATGGTTACTTAAGAGACAGCAATTAACCTAACACAGGAGGAAACCGGAGTAAACCCACGCAGACACAGAAAGGACCCAGTAGCATGTAGGGTCGAATCTGGGTATGAAAGTTTTGTATCCAATCTTGAAAGGAACAATTTGAATGACACTAATTCCTATATATGGAGAAGATTTACATTTTTGCCATTTAATAGACGTCCTTATCCAGAGCGACTTACAATTATTACGGTCTTCCAATCCAAGCAATTGTGGGTTAAGGGCCTTGCTCGGGGACCCAATTGTGGTAGAGGTGGGATTTGAACCCTGAACCTTCTCTTCCATAGTCCAGTAACCACTATGTTCAGTGTGCACACACCACAAACAGAGTAAGATACTCCAGGAGTCAGGGTAAAGAAGAACACAAACGCTTTACTTACAAAACTCAGGTAATTACTTGTGACAAGAAAACCATATTCCATTAAGAAGAGGTTAATAGAGTTGCTTTATTCTTCCTAACCTACCTAATCACAGTTTTACTGTGCAATATTGTTAGAACTTTTTATGCAGTTCATCAGTAATTTAGGATAATTAAAAGTCTATTGCAAAAGGAAACGTCTGCAAAGTTCTCGTCACCACAACAATCAAAGCTAAGTGCCACTTCTTGCCATCGTTTTCTCCATTCAGTTATACTATGCTTCCTGAAGCAATTATTTCCTGTGCATTTTAATCATTTTCTCTGAGATAGGTGTAGGTGTTTAGTGATCTGGGTGCCACAAGTGTAGATATTAAGTGTGTTTAAATGCACTCAATAATCCTGTAACTTCAGACATTCTTTTGGTGAGAAACCAGATCAATGTGTTACAAAAAAATACTGGTAATCATATTTTGAGAAAACTTGGAGTTTACATCACTCAGGCAATAATCGGATTTCTGCTTCGCAACCAGCCAAGAATCTCACAGACAGAGATTTTTTTTTTGAACAAGCCATTTTGTTGGAGATGCACTTAATTCAACGGTTGCCAGATCCCGTAAGAGAAACAAGTTCAAAAGAAGAAAATTGGTTCCAAAAGTACACCAAAGAACAGGCTATCTACTACAATGTGAGGGACTAACCAGCTGATCATTTAATAACGCCATAAATAACAGAGATTAATAAGTTTACTTTAACTGTAAAACAAAACCAATGATGAGGAGAATGGGAACGAAGGGAATAATGGGACGTGAAGTGAGCCCAAATAAACAACTACACTTTAGAAACAAGCCCCAAAAACGTGCAACCTGCATCTACCAAGATTTTTAAATGAAGAAAAAGAAGTCACTAAGAACAAGCGTCTGGGAACCATATAAGATCCTGCTAACCCTCCAGAAAACACCCTCAGGTAGCAGGGCAAGTGAATAACAGCCAAGATACATTACTAAGGCTAGCTCACAAAAGCACTAAACTTTAAATGCTCGTGTATGAGCCAGGTTTACCCTCATCCACTGTTTAAAAAGATCTCGTTATAGGACTCTCTATAACAAGCCATGAAGTCAGCTCTTGTTTAGGGACACCAGCAGCTATGGATAACTGTATATACAGGGAGATTTCGAGAGCTCCAGAATCAAGGGTTGCTTAGGATAGCCACTGAGGTAGAAGTAACTACAACTGTAACTTAGTTCTGAAGTTGATGTTCAATGCAGTTATACGCTCTGGATATACGCTATATATATATATATATATATATATATATATATATATATATATATATATATAAATC